>SNQJ01S0014488.1:165800-203777 GCA_010110895.2 Picea sitchensis | reverse complement strand
GACTATGGTTGATAGACCATTGGAAGATATGCATCATCAATTATCATTTTTTTCCAAGCTAGAACAATTAGTGGTTGACATGAAAAGGCTTGTTTCAAGTAGAGATATTGAGAGGTACCAATGCCCCATGCTAACACATGATGTGTCTGTGGTGGAAAACTTGGTGAACATTTTGAATAATCTACCTCATGACATCTCCATGAAGCTTGGCCCTTTCAAAGACTTTTGGGATGCATTTTCTGGGTCATCTAGTGAAATGCCAAGCTTTAACTTGATCATGTCTAGGATTCATTTTTTAGAACTCACCACTAAATTTTCCATTCCAATCCATACCAACAATGAATGTCTTGTATATTTACGATGTCTTGATGGGCATCAGGGCTACGATAGCTCATGATAATTATGAGTGTGTTAGTCCTCGAGTTGTTTCTAATCGCAATCACAACTTGTTTTTGGTTTATGATTGGAATCATGATATGCTAGGAATATGGAAATTTGAACCTATGTGGCATGGCCTTGACATGGTGTGACATGTTGCCAACAAAGGCCCATGAGTTGATGGATTACAAAAATAATCCTTGACCCGAGCCTTGTAATGGGCTCTACTTAAAGAAGTACTATGCGTAAGAAGCAAGGTTGTGTAGTGCTTTGTACCATATTGTATTTTTAAGGCTTTTGTTTTTAAAGTTTTGCATTACAAAGCACGAGTTGTAATCGAAGGTTTATATTGGATTTATTAACTTTTGGACTAGTGTTGTTGATCATGCATACAGAACTTTGGAGACATTTTCTTTGGTATTTTTATGACGATCTTTATTGAATAGTGAGGTATGTGTTTCTATCTAGTATATAGCTATATGTTTTTCCATACATTCCAATTTTGCATTATTAACATCTGATTGTCAACATTATTCCTTAGGTTCTATCCCACCAAGTTGCGACATTATCCTTTATCTCTATTGCACGTCGTAATGTAGTGCCTACCTTACATGGGCTGACCTATTTATCATTCCCTTTTCCATTTGGTGCCCATGTTGGATTTATCCATAGGCCCATGAACTCGTATTTAGCAATGCCATGACTTAAAAGTTGAGACCTCATCATTTTGTCTTAATATATTTCTGACCATGTCTTGATGGGGTTTGGGTTATTTTTGTTTCTTTATGGTTGCATGTTCTTATTAACCACTTGTGTCTTGGTGCAGACTACTATGCTGCCATTCGCTTGATTTTGCTTATTGCCTTTGTAGTCACTATTGACCATTTGTCATTTGTATCCATTTGCCTCCGTTTTGGGACCATTTATAATGATGAATGGACATTACTTACTAAGAACATTTTTGGCATTTGTTTTGCATAGGTCTATTCCATGTGCTTGGAATCTAATTGCATGCCATTGAGCCACTTGTTTTCTCCAATGTAGCATACTTTTATCTCTTATCTGGCATTAAGGAAAACAACAAAACGATCTGAATCTATTCAATGGAAGGCTAAGATCAATCTACGTGATGATAATTTGACATATCTCCTAGTGGAATTATATTCCTTGAATACGAAAACAAGTGTTTGAATTTTGGAAAATGAAAGAATGGGTTGCACGTTCAAGTAACCACCTCACTAAGTTGTCTGGAAAGATTAATCAAAATGTATGAAAACGTAGTGTCCATCCAAGCGATCACCTCAATCGCCTTCTACTAAAATACATTGACTTATGAAAACGCCGTGTATGTCACTTTTAAACGATCAAGTCAATAGTCACCAACCATTCACGCCGTGCACAGCGTTCACGTCATACTAAGTTGTCTCATTGTCTGAAAATGCACTCTCTGAGCTTTAAGTAACGAAGTCATTAATCATTCGACCTTAAATTTAAGCGTGAAAATAAATAATTTATTATAGATAATACATCTCTGCTTTATAAATAAAATAGTAATATACCCTTCCACTTAGAGACAAAGACCATATAACTAACTACTATATGCCTTTTCTTTTTTTCTTTATTTTATTCTATAAGATAATCATATTTTTAATATAAAACCTTATAATTATTATTAATTTTAATGATATCATTTTATCATATAAAGAGGAATGGATAATCAAAGTGAAGTTATAGCCATTCCTTACTACGTACAAAGAGCACATGATTCAGTACAGACACCATTGTTTGTCATATACTCGATTTTTCCATATTGAAAATTCAACTGTTATTGTTACTGGAACTTTCTGAATTACTCGATTTTTCCATATACTCGATTTTTCCATAATGAAAATTCAACTGTTACATGAATAGTTGATTCACTACAGGCACTATGTTTGTCATATACTCGATTTTTCCATATTGAAAATTCAATTGTTATTGGAACTTTGTTTGTTACTCGATTATTCCATATTGAAAACTCAACATTGATTGGAAATTTGTTTGTCGTTTACTGAATTATTCCATATTTTCCATATTGAAAATTCAATTGTTACTGGACCTTTGTTTGTTACTCGATTATTCCATATTGAAAACTTAACACTGATTGGAAATTTGTTTGTAGTTTACTGAAAAATCAAACTCAACACTGATTGGAAATTTGTTTGTAGTTTATTGGATTATTCCATATTGAAAAATCAACTACTACTTAGCACCTAAATAGTTGATTTACAATAGACTTTAGTGTTTGTCATATATTCAATTATTCCATATTGAAAATAATTGTTATTGGAAATTTCTGAATTATTCCATATTGAAAATTCAATGACAACAAATTTCATTGTTTGAAAATAACTGTTATTGAAATTTCTGAATTATTCCATATTGAAAATTCAACGAACACAAACTTCATTGTTTGAAGAAAATAATTATTATTTAAAAATAACTGTTATTGGAAATTTCTAAATTATTTCATATTGAAAATTCAACGATGTCAGACTTCATTGTTTGTGGTACAGTGAAAATTCAACGGTTATTGGAAAATTGAATACTATGGAATAAGTGTGGAAATTTATTTATACAAACAATGTTTTTGATTAACTCCGATCACAAAGACTTTTAATTAGTGCATATTCAAAATTTAAAGACTCGGTTTTTAACACTACATTTTTATATTAAGAGATCCTTGATACTAATAAATTTATACATTTATCTATAAATTTTAGTAATTATAAAAAATTTAATTTTTTAATGAAAAAAATAAATTATCTATAAATTCTAGTAATTATATTTTTTGAATGAAAAAACTAAATTAACTATAAAATTAATTAAAATATGATTTTAAAGAAGGAAACTCATGTTCTTAATAGTTAAACTCACTATCTTAATAATATCTTAATAATAGCTATTTTTTATTGTTATCTTTTTACATTTTTATTTTAGGGAGCATAATCATATTTTATTATTTTGATAATAGTGTATTTCCACATAAGTGGAACATATTAAGGAATTGTTTATACAAACAAATCAAATATAAGCACATAGTATATTACGTGGTAAAAACCTTCAAAGAGGAAAAGGGTCCATAACCCTACAGAAATGCTCATACTTCAGCCAATATATATTAATCCAAAAGGAAAATATTGTACATATGAGTTTCTCACAATCTATGCAAATGACCCTGTTATCCCCTAGCCTAGGGATAACTAAGGAGATCATGTCTCGAGGCCCTTAGGTCCTAGACATGGAGTACCGAGAGCTGAACGACTTAAGCATGGCCCTAGAGGGTCCCTATTTTCTTCAGTGTAGTCCATTTATCATCATAAACAATAAGTCTTGCTCCATGAGGTAATGAGTCTGGGTATCATGGTATGTGTCACTTTGATTTTTGAAGCACTTGAATATGTTGCATTGAATTCTTCTTCATTTCATGACGTTTCTTGGAAATTATGCTCTTTTCCTCATTCATACTTGGAAGGGTGACATGGTGCCCTAGTAAGTTGATCTCCCTTTACGATGGGTTGCCACTGGGTCAGTCTATGAAAGGTCATCGTTCGTTCCCTCCATACTTACCACTTTCCATTTTTAATCCTCTCATTACCCCTACCTTTGTTTGGGCATTGTCATTGACTACACCAGGAAGGGTTGTACCTTACTTCATGGGAAGAAGGGGCTAAAGGCCCAGAGGGTAAAAGTAGCTGGCAAGAGTTAAAAGAAAATATTGAAACCTTTGAGATGCTTCACCCAAGGATCCTCGAGAAAGCAGTGAAAATATTCTTAGTAAGAAAAGGGGACCCATAAGATAAATAAACACGCAAGGTACTAGTTGATGGATAAGAGGCCTCATCACGAGCTCACCTATTATGACCATGATCATGTAGTGGTATGACACTACCACCTATCTGGTCACCAAACCAGGGTAGTGAATCTTGGTGGCATAGCCAAGAGAAAAGGGGTCTCATCACGAGCCATCGTTCTCATATCCATGAAATGTTTTTGGATAACACTGTCACCTATGGTTATCAAGATAGGACAGTGGCCCTCAACTATTTCCCTTAAAGAAAACAAAAGAAATATCAAAAGAAATAAATCTAAGAGTAAAAGGAAATGAATGGCCTGGGAAACAATAAAATTTATGACAAGGTGCAACTCTCCCTCTACAAAGGCATCCACAGGTAAGATTTTACATTTCCCTATTATCACATTCACTCTATATGCCCAAACACTTACCCCATACCACCTCATACATTTACATGATATGGACTAGATACTACCTAGGAAACACCCCAAACTTAAGAGAGGTTAGCCCAATAGGATTCCCTAGACCTTCTCCAAACCTAACTTGTCAAATTGCATAACATCTTTGAACATTTTTATGGGTTAAAGGTGGGTTTGATGCACATGTTTGGGTAATTTAATTATTGGATGTGAGTTACATGTTATGATCCCCATGACTTATGAACCCCTGGAGGGCGTACTCATTGTTGTTGCAGGACTTTGCCTAGTGGACAGGTACACCTGAGGGAATGATTAGCTTGAACCTTCATGGGGGATTAAATCACACAGATGGATGTTGTAACCCTAGCCAGGGGTAAGAAGACATTGAATATTTGCACTAGGAGGAAAAAAGGATGTTGCCTTTGGAGGCACCCTAGAAGATCTAGACCCAGGTGGATTTTTGTCTTCCACATGGACGTTGGCCCTTGAAGGCCCAGGATGTCACCATCATGACCCTAGACATCATCCAGACCTAGGGTTTTTGTTTTGGAGGCATCTATGAGCCTAGTGGAACATGTGGGCTTCATTTGGGGCCTTTGGAGGCCAAGAAACCTACCTTTTAGGCTCAATGTTCACCCTTAGGACCTCAACATCACCCTAGAAGGGCATGACATCACCCTTGGAGGTGTCTTTAGATGCTAATTAATTTTATTTATTTCAAATTTGAATTTATTTGTAAATTAGCCAGGTCGACCTTATTTTGACCTAAAATTAATTAAAGGTCAAAGATTTTGTATAAATAAACATAAAGTACATTCATTTTTACATAACAACTCTCACTTGGAGAGAAGTGGACCGAAATTTGCACCCTACTTAGGGTTTTCTTGGTTGAAATTGTGAGGCGCATCTCACTTGGAGTCTTCTACTTGCAACTTAGATGATGTTTTGGTAAAGTTACTTGGCAATCTAGGGTTTCATGGCTTGATTATTCTTGGCGAAGTAAGTAAATATGCAATTGTCATTTCATTTGAATGGTTATGGTCTATTTTCTTATTCATTTTAAAGATTATGAAATTTCTTTCTTGACAAACCCTAGGAGTGAAGAACTTAAGATACTACTTATTTTCTCTACATTTGTTAGACTTTGCTAAGGTGGTTAATTTTGACAAGCTTCTCAAGCCCTAAAGTGATATCACTTTAGAAGCTTTGATCAATCATTGTTGCATCTAAATATTTATTTCAATTATCTAAGAAGGAGGAAAACTGCGAGGGCCTAGAAGTGCCTACTCTCTAGTAGCTCACCTCCCTAAAGATTGAATCCTAAGAATACTTAAGTTATTAGTCTTCTAATATTCATTCTTTACTTGGATAAACATAATCATTTTGTTGCTTACTCCAAATGAATGTTGTTGAACTTTGACTCCATAACCCCTCAAAGGCGCTATTCCTTACAATTATTTTGTTGAGAGATCAAATCAACACTCAAACCTTAACCTGACTCACCCCTACTAAGATGTCTAGAACAATTAATCAAAATGTATGAAAACGTAGTATATGGGATCATTCACTGAGTGTCCATCCAAGTGATCACCTCAATCATCCTCTACTAAGTTGTCTCAAACGATAATTGAAAATACATTGACTTACGAAAACGCCATGTATGTCACTTTTAAACGATGAAGTCAATAGTCACCAACCATTCACGCGGTGCACAACCAAGCGTTCACCTCAGTAATCCAGACTAAGTTGTCTCATTGTCTGAAAACACAGTCTAAGTTGTATCATTTTAATCAAAACGCCATATTTTTTTAGGAGGATATTTTTTAACATAATATCATGTTTAAATTTAGATTCCGTAGTCAAAGAGTTGTGTAAGATTCACAGTCATAACAATGAGAATGAAGACCTTTTATTATTTGGTGAAGTAGGCGGATAATTCCCTCATAAAAATTGATATAAAGAGGAATGGATCATCTAAGCGAAGTTATAGCCATTCCCTACTACGGACACAGAGCACATGAATAGTTGATTCACTACAGACACCATTGTTTGTCATATACTTTTTCATATACTCGATTTTTCCATATTGAAAACTGAATTATTCCATATTGAAAACTCAACTGTTACTGGAACTTTCTGAATTATTTCATATTGAAATCTCAACAGTGATTAGAAATTTGTTTGTCGTTTACTGAATTATTCCATATTAAAAAATCAACCACTAAATAGCACCCGAATACTTGATTTACTACTGACTCCATTGTTTTTGATTAACTTTGATCGGATATACTTTTAATTAGTGCATATTCAAAATTTAAAGACGCAGTTTTTACCGTTTGAACACTACGTTTTTATATTAAGAGATCCTAGTTCTTCCTGAAGAGAGATATGTCAAGTTCATGTAATCATACTAATAAATTTATCTATAAATTCCAGTAATTATAATTTTTTTAATTTTTTAATGAAAAAATTAAATTATGTATAAGATTAATTAAAATCGTCCTCGAGGTGTAGGACAGTCGGTGACAGAGTGTGGTGTTAAGGCACTCTATGATGTTAAAGTCACCGGTTCGAAACTTGCGGGGAAAAAAAATCCAGCCATGTTAAGGTTTGGTGTGGCTCAAGCCGAGTGCGATCCCCGAGTGATTTTGATGGCTTAGATGCCCCTGAGTCACGGTTTCTTAGCCACAGGTTAGTCCCACATGTCACGGACAAACTAACAAACAAACAAAAAATATTAATTAAAATATGATTTTAAAGAAGGAAATCCACGTTCTTAATAGTTAAACCCACTTAAACTCTATAAAGTGTTGTTTCTATTATTATTATTATTATTAACTTCTAGATCTTAATAATAACTATTTTTTATTGTTACCTTTTTACATTTTTATTTTAGGGAGCATAATCATTTTTTTATTAGTTTGATAATAGTGTATTTCCACAGAAGTGGAACATATTAAGGAACTGCTTATACAGACAAATCAAATATAAGCACATAGTATATTAAGTGGTCAAAACCTTCAAAGAGGAAAGGGGTCCACCACCCTACCAAAATTCTCATACTTGAGGCAATATATAGGAAATATATATTAATCCAAAAGGAAAATATTTTACATATGAGTTTCTCACAATCTATGCAAATGACCTTGTTATCTCCTAGCCTAGGGATAGCTAAGTAGATCACGTCTTGAATCCCATAGGTCTTAGACATGGAGTACCGACAGACAAACAACTTAAGCATGGCCCTGAAGGGCCCCTCTTTTCTTCAATGCAATCCATTTATCAACAACAACAATATCCATCCCACTAGCATGGTCCTAAAGTAGCAGAAACTCTTTCTCCATGAGGTAATGAGTCAGGGTATCATGGTATGTGTCACTCTTATTTTTTAAGAACTTGAATATGATGCATTGAATTCTTCTTCATTTCATGACGTTTTCTAGGAAATTATGTTCTTTTCCTCGTTTATACCTCGAAGGGTGACATGGTTCCCTAGTAAGTTGATCTCCCTTTAGGATGGGTTGCCACTGGGTGGGTTTGTGAAAGGTCATCGTTCGTTCCATCCATACTTACCACTTTCCATGTTTATTCCTCCCATCTCCCCTACCATTTTTTGGGCATTGGGATTGGCTACACTAGGAAGGGTTGTACCTTACCTCGCGGGAAGAAGGGACTAAAGGTCTAGAGGGTAAAAGTAGTTGGCAAGAGTTAAAATCCAATATTGAAACATTTGAGATGCTTCACCTAGGGATCCCTGAGAAAGCAGTGAAAATATTCTCATTAAGAAAAGGGGACCCATAAGATAGATAAACACTCAAGGTACTAGTTGATGGATAAGAGGTCTCATCACGAGTTGACCTATTATGACCATAAACATGTAAGAAACATGTGACTAAAGGTACGCCCTCCACTAGGGTAAGCCCATAGATGGATGTTGTAACCCTAGCCAGGGGTAAGAAGACATTGAAGATTTGCACCAGGAAGAAAGAAGGACGTTTCCTTTGGAGGCACCCTGGAAGACCTAGACCCAGGGGGATCTTGCTCTTCCACATGGATGTTGGCCCTTGAAGGTCCAGGACATCACCATCATGACACTAGACATCATCTAGAGCTAGGTTTTTTTTTTGGAGGCATTTATGAGCTTAGTCGCATGTGTGGGATTCATCTGGGGCCTTTAAAGGTCAAGTGCCCTACCTTTTAGGCTCAACGTTCCACCTTAGGGCCTCAACGTCACCATAGAAGGGCATGGCATCACCCTTGGAGGTGTATTTATATGCTAATTAATTTTATTTATGTCAAATTTCAATTTATTTGTAAATTGGTGAGGTCAGCCTTATTTTGACCTAAAATTAATTAAAGGCCACAAATTTTGTATAAATAAACATAAAGTACATTCATTTTTACATAAAAACTCTCACTTGGATAGAAGTGGACTAAACATTTCTCCCTACTTAGGGTTTTATTGGCTGAAATTGTGAGGCACACCTCATTTGGAGTCTTCTACATGCAACTTGGATCATTTTTTGGTAAAGTTACTTGGAAATCTAGGGTTTCATGGCTTTATTATTCTTTTTGAAGTAAGTAAATATGGAATTGCCATTTCATTTGAATGGTTATGGTCTATTTTCTTATTCATGTTAAATATTATGAATTTTCTTGCTTGACAAACCCTAGGAGTGAAGAACTTAAGATACTACTTTTTTTCTCTACATTTGTTAGTCTTTGATAAGGTGGTTAATTTTGACGAACTTCTAAAGCCCTAAAGTGATACCACTTTAAAAGCCTTGATCAATCATTGTTGCATCTAAATATTTCTTTAAATTATCTAAGAACGAGGAAAACTACTAGGGCCTAGAAGTGCCTACTCTCTAGTAGCTCACCTCCCTAAAGATTGAATCATAAGAAGAATTAAGTTACTACTCTTCTAAGATTCATCCCTTACTTGGATAAACATAACCATTTTGTTGCTTACTCCAAATGAATGTTGTTGAACTTTTGACTCCATAACCCCTCAAAGGAGCTAGTCCTTACAATTATTTTGTTGAGAGATCAAATCAACACTCAAACCTTAACCTTTCTAGCTTTCACTAACTAAAACTAACACTAACCTAGCCTAGTAAACTAACCCTACCTTGTTGTTGTTACAATCACTACTACAACCATCTTGAAGAATAAAATGTTTTTCATTATCTACATTAGATTCTAGCTAAACACTTCTAAATTTTCTTATGACATTTTATTATCATTCTACTTTGTAAATGTTGTCTTTTCATTTTCTTTTCAAGCAATTTTGAGGCATATTTATTGCAGTTGTTATAAAATACTTCTTTCTGTTGTAAAACTTCATTGTGCTACAATTTTATATCAGCTAGAATACATTTCAATGGTTTATTGTCTTATTGAAGCACTAACATCATTTTGTACTTGAAACTACCATATTGTTTCTTGTTGTCTTGTTCTGGGTAGGTACACTTCATCCATTACATTTTCTTGATCTCTTAAGACATAAAACTTAGTAATACCTTTTGACTTGAGTGAATAGTGAGAGGGGGGTTATCTTTTCATCCTTGGTTTAGTTTCACCAGCCCTTAAGGTCACTAGGGATGTCTCCCTTGGGGTAATATTAAAATACTCCTAAACAGAAAGGGGTTTCCTATTAAGGTGATACTGATAGGTCACCCCTTTGTTATGCCCAATCTTGTTTCACTTTCCTTGGGCTTTGGGCAAGTAGAGATTGTGCGATAACATTTTTGGTGCCATTGTTGGGGAACACTGAGTCAATATTTCTTAAACACACTTTTTCGGTAATCCTTTACCCAAATCCTTCATTTACATAGCTTAACTGGCGACTCCACTGAGGGTGATCCCCTCATCCCTTTGATAATTTCAAGAATATTATCTGGCAACTCCACAAAGTTCAGGGAGATATACCAATCCTCCCAAGTATTACAGAAGAAATCCCCCCTAAGACTCTCATGTAGTAAAATCATTATTCAGAGGTAATCTTACCTTAAAAACAATGTCTAACACTAAGACTCAAACCCAAAATCGAAATCAGGTTAACAACCAAAAACAATGGTCATCCAAAATTTTTAAGCCCTTAGACATGACAAACATTTCAGGATACCCTAGGCCAATGCCACCTCGATATGACAAGTGGTTGCCTAAGTTCACTGGCAATGATAGTCAATTCATAGGACCATACGAGAAATTTCTGGGCCTTTTTCAAAAATTCATCCCATCAGTGATGATGATGAATATTTGGCAACGAAGTTGTTTTATGCTACCCTCTATGATGGCGCTAGAAGATGGTATAATGGTCTTTCTGATGCTAGTATTAAATCCATGGATAAGTTAGAGGAGGAATTCCTAAAAATAGGGAGTGTCAAAGAGGAACCCAACATGTTTCTAACAAGTCTTAACAACATTATAAAGGCTGAGAATGAAACTGATAGGGAATTTCATGACAAATTTGAGAGGCTAGTAGAACAAATCTGCTCAGGACACCACCCTTCAAACAAATTTCTTCTCTTTCTTTACAGGAAAGCCTTTACATGACCAATGGGTTTCCTTATCAGATACAAAGCTCCTAGAACAATCCAAGAAGCCCATGAGATGGCTATGAAGATTGAAAATAACCTATCATCATCCAAATTAGAACCTTTCTCTACCCCAAGAGTAAAGATAAATGCTAAACCCAAAGCGGTCCATAATGTTGAGGCTACCTCAGATATTGGCGCCATCTTGGAAAAGCTACAATTCATTGTAGATGGAATGGTAAAAACCCAAGAGTTAATGATGAATACGATTGTCAATCTAGAAATATCCCAACAAAAAGCTCGCATACCTCCTTATAAGGTGAAATTACAAAGGGGTAGTCAAGGTTTCAAGCCTAAGAATGATCAAGAGGTCCCTAACACTTTAACCCCTACAAACATGGTTGAGGAAAACATATGGTGTTTACAATGTAGAGAATCACATTGGGAGCATGAACTCCCTCTAAATAATGGTTAACATGATCAAGTCAACATTATCGACCATACCATTGAGGAGCCACAATATTTCCTTAATATCACACCTGAAGAACATGAAGAAGGCATAAAGGAAGCACCCAGGAGGCCTAGGATGGAGGTAATCAATAGCCTTGATCAAGAGTCAAGAGAGAAGTTGAAGAAACAAGAATTCCAAGTGTATACTAGGAAAAAGTGAATGAACCAATCTCTCTCTACTAGACCTACAACTTCACAACCAAAACCTCCACCTATGAACATACTCCTCCCTAAAACTTCTTCTAAGACTGATAAGATTGACTTAAATTTTTACTTGGAAGCTGCATTAGCCAAAATGCATGTAACCATCTCGTTGAAGGAATTTATCAAGGTTCCATACATGAAAGAAAGGTTTGAAAAGTTTTTCAATGTGTTGGATGAACCAATAGACTCTCCTATTATGTTACAAGAAGACCATTTTAGGGCTCAATATGATGGACACCCACCCTTATTTATGTCATTGCTAGTAAATAACAAATGTCTCAATAACTGTATGCTTGACTCAGGAGCAGGTGCCAACATGATGTCTTTGGAAGTCATGGAGAAAGTAGTCCTAAAGGCTACATGACCTTATAGGAATGTGTGCGGTTTTGAATCCAGGGCTATACCCACTCATGGGGTAGTTGAGAACGTTGAAGTACACCTTTTTAAATATCCAGAGAGAGTGATCCATATGGATATTGTGGTGGTAGATGTCCCTGATGTATGGAGGATGATTTTGTCCAGGCATTTCGCTGCAATGTTGGGTGGTACATTAGATATGGATTTAACTTACATCAATGTGCCTATGAAAAATGGGAAAATTGCATGCCTTACAAATATGTCAATGGCCAAGGTCCATGTACAAGAAATGAACAATGATACTAAGATCAATGAAACACATGAGCCAATTAAGGAAAACCTTCTTGTTTTTTCTCTAGAGGATTTTCCTTTCACTTCATAGGAAGATTTTGATGAGATACAATGGCCAAAGAAAAAAGAGTATAAACAACTCTTAGATAAATATAAGGACACATAAGTTGGATCTGTCAAGTTACTAAAGAAAGGGGATGATGATGTATTAATTAAACCAAGTCAACAGGAAGTCCTTACAGCTGAATCCCACCCTCCTCTCTCAAAACAATACACTAGGGTTATACAAGGAACAACAAAGTTTGAAGTAAGAGAATATCAAGAGGGAGATATGATATGGATGTGGGACACTAAGAAAGCTGAGCCTAAGAATATTAAAGGGAATGCACAATTTTGGCTTGGACATTTCAGAATCAGAATGAAGTCAGACAATGATGCCTACTATTTATCTACACTGGAAGGGAGAAAACATCCATTGCCAGTTAGTGGATGCCTCCTCAAACCCCATCACGGGGCAGAGACTTGACTTCATAGGTAAGTTAGATTAGCTAGGAATTCACATCCATTTTATATACCATCTGGATATCATGATAGCATAGTTGTAGTTACATTTCCATATTCTTTTGTTCATTATGTATATATGTATGCTCGTGATTATATGCTAGAATAGAGAGGCCCTTTATTTTTTTATTATATCATATATGAACAAGGGGTGATATCACCACCCTAAGGATTACTAATATCCTTTGTTGAGATTTAGCAGGAATATGTCATACAAGAGATGTTGAGGTTCTCATGCACTCTACGATGAGCACACATACCCAAGTTGGAGCTATATGTTATCCCCTATCCTAGGGATAACTAAGGAGATCACATCTCAAGGTCCACGGGTCCTAGACATGGAATATTGTTGGCACAGGGGAATACCTAGGGTTCAATGCTACAACAACACACCAACAAAACCCTAACTATCGACCCTTTAGGAAACACCTGCAAAGAAGATGAAGTGTCACTTGAGGTAGAGGCAGGGGTGGTTGCAGGACTCAGATGTCTACAACCTTAGCTGGGACACAGATCTATGATTCTAGTATTTAACAAAGTACTTAGCAACAAACCTTTATCAGTATTCAGTTCTTAGTAACAGCGCAGATAAACCCTAATTACAGAGCATCGAAGTATTAAACCAGATCCACATCAAATAACACTTAGCATAAAAGGAAAATGTCATATATAGCATATTCACAGACTAAGCACATTCACATAGGTCAGATCTAACATCCATATACATCATTAACACAAAGAATAAACAGATCTATTCATCTATATCAAATAAATTAGCAAATAAAGACATCAACACACATCAAGACATCGCACAAAACAGAGAAACACAGCATAACGAGGTTCACCCCCACCATGGGGCTACGTCCACCAACTCTTGTCTTCTTTATTATCTTCGGTCAAGCTTCATACAGGCACAGAGCATCCAAGTCTCACTCCACAGAGGATAGGAAATCTGTGCACCTTGCTAGATCCTCCTTCCTTGCATTGCAACACAAAGCCTTCCACAATCTGTTACAACCACTTGCACTTAGCTTTGCAAGTCTCTCACACTATGCACAAAGAATATACAAACCATACTTACACTTAGCGCAACATTACCTATATGCCTACTCCTTACATCTCCTAGACATCTATTTATACGTTACAAAAGTGGTCCTAAGCATGGGTAAACCCATGGGCCGACATCCCATACCCATTACATAATCCCAAAACCCAAAAAGGACCCAAAATGGGGCCGAGATATAGGTCAAAGATGACCAAGTATCCACAAAACTTGGTCAAGGGCCAATAGGCCCCCAACACTCACCTGTGACTCGCCCTGAGTCACTTTGATCTGACTAGTTTTGCTTCTAAAGCCTCGATCTTAGCTTGAGTTTCTTGTACTTGTTGTTGTTCCACAGCCTCTTGTTCAACGAACTATTGGATGACTGCATTGTTGATAGGTCCCTCCAGGCATTGTTTAGCTACAGTGACAACCTGCTCCAGTTCTTCTCCTCGGCCTTCAACCTCTATGAACAATTGGTAAGCCTTATCTTGTACAGGTTGGATTTTTTGAGTTACTTCCATAACTCTACTATGGATAGTGTGGATCTGTTGCTGGGTAGTGCACTACTCCTGGGATCTTCTCATTCTTTCCATAGATGACAGGGGCTTCAACTATGCCTGTATTGTCTCTTCTTTCTGCTTCGCTTCCTGGAGCTGTGACTCCAGTTTCTGAAATTCTGGGTTCTCGGTGAGTTGCTCATACATATGGGCACTGTGATCACTCAAGTACTTGCATTCCATGGAAAAGGCCTTTAGTCTCTCAACTGCACTTCGAGAAGTTTCTTCTCTTTGATCCCTTACATATTGTGGGGTCTTAGGCACTGCGTGTACCTCTAAGTCTGCAATGCGTTGTTGTATTTACTGGATAGCTTCTGCGAGATGCTCCAGTTGATGCGTGACTCAGTCTTCTTCTTTTATTTCTAAGACTGTCATAGAGAGAAGTGCTTTGTTGAATGCTTCTTTTACTTTGAGTTTCTCTGAGAGCAACTGTTCCTTTCCTTGTTGCATCTGTGCTTTCTCTCCATCGAACTTCACTTGGAGAGAAAGATTTTCCTGTTCGGCAGCACTACATTGTTCTACGAGTATGCCTTGAACTTGCTTTAAGGTCTGGGTGGCTTGTTCTATTTCTTCTTATGCTCGTCGAAGGTGATCTTCAACTGTATCATCTATTCAGTGGAGTTGGTCTAGCTCATCTCCCAAATCAAGTTCTCATGATGGTAGTGTCGCAGTGGAGACTACGTGGCTAGACTATAGTGCCTGCTATACCCCTCAGAGTTCTACTTCAATTCTATCATACATTTCCTCTTGCTTGGCTTATTTTTTCTCTGCTATTTCCAGTGAAGCATCGTGCAGGGCTGCTATAAGGAAGTCGAAGTCATCAGAGGTGAGGACAGTCTGCATCTTGGTCATGGTGGCTTTCGATTTCTTCTGGGAAGAAGGCTTCAGAAGTGAACCCTTCCTCTTCTTTAAGGGATCAACCTTGTATCCTTTCTTTTGTTCGACCTCTTTGTCGTTTATCTCTTATAATTCATCATCAACCCCCTGCTCAGGTGATATTGAAGAAGTATTTCATGAGGCACTGCCTAATTCTTTGGCCTCTTCAGTCTTCTTTGTCCTACTGGGTCCGGGTGTATCATGTGCAGTTTTTGGGTTGTCAATGTCAGATATATCGGAAGGGTATGTTGAAATAAGGAGGTCTGTCGACCGATCCTTAGTGATCTCCTCCAGGTCCTCTTCCGTCAGCTTGTAGTATGACTGAAGTTGTTTCTTATGTTCATCGGCTCACGTTGTAATGTAAATGAAATGTCGATCTACGTTGAACTTCATCAGGGGATGGAATTGGTGTAGAGTGTTCAGAGTCATGCGAGGCTCGGATTCTATGGCTCTCTTCAGCTGAAGGTAATAGGTATGAAAAACAATGTTTGACTGCCACTATTTATTTATATCGTTTGAATACCAAAGTGTAGTGAACTTTGCGGCTAACAATTCAAATGGTTCAATATCTAGGAAGCTCGCACCTTCTGGCATCTCCCAGGAAAGGAAGGCGATAAGGATCAAGAGCCAGCTAAAATGAAATTCATAACCCTGATCTTGTGCTTCTCTGCAATTTAGTTCCAACTGATTCACCAGGTACTTCACCCAGTTGATATGTAGGCCTTCTGCACACTTCCCTGCAAGGTCAACGACAAAGCCGGTGACTTGTGTAGGTCGGTTATTCCTTACTGAATTTCCTACAATTAACTAATAGGCGAGGCGCACCGCACCATTCTGGATGGAGGATACCGTGTAGCTTCGTATCACCTTCCCAACATCACCATAGGTGTTCTTGATCTTATGTGCTAGCACGGTCCATGGTTTTTCCTGGATAAAACTCCTGTGGATCAGGTCCTTTCATACTCAACCCTGTGATCTGATTGATCATCGTCGGATCAACTGTGATACGATGGTGTAGCCACAAATAGCCACCATGGTAACACGACAAGAGAAGATTGACATAGGCATTGACTTCCTAGTGTCTACCAAAGTGTGGAATCTTCATGAAATTCAGTAGGGTGGACTGCGCAAGGTTCATCGTCCATGACTGGGGGATTATCTTTGAATTCTTCCCCTTTGTCCTGGTCAGGTATTTGTATGGGGTGAGCATGTTATAGACCTTTCGGTCTCCGAGGTTGAAGTCACTGAACTTTAATGCTGAGATCTTGTCCTGGTCTCCTCGAACTATGCATATCCCCTTTAAGAGGTACGTAGTAACCAAGGTGTACTCAAAATATCTGGGTACGCTATCATGATTCACTACGTCAGTCAGAGGCGAGATATAGGTGGGCAATATGGTCAGTATCAGCTTTGCATTTGCTAGGTCATCCCTGTGATTGGTTCACTTTTCTTCTGATGGTCGGGATGGTCCGGCTTCACGAGCAGTCAACGAAGAGGCTTCCACTCTTCTCGTCAATGAGGTGTGTACATCTATAGACATCAACATCACTCTTTCAATCATCAGGTCGATGAGTAATTCCTTCACAGATTATTCTACTACGCTGAGCTCTTCAGACATACACACTCGGGATTGAATATATCAGGTTCAAGGGTAACTTAGACACTGCAATGGAATAGAAAACAATAACACGATGATCACTATGCAAAATTGACTTAGTATTTGGGCTCAGATTCTTGGTTAGAAAAAGTGTTCTCGGTGCATGGCGCGATGGGGTAAATAGGTAACTTGACAGTGAATCTCTTACAATAGGTATGAAGCCTTCATTAACTCGGTTATGTCTGTTACAACGCGGTCCAATAGTCTGATGGTGAGCTGTTTGACCATAAATGCTTTTCTACTCGTTCAGAGCATCGATCTAACGGTTATAATGTGCCCAATGGCTATATTGTTTTTCCATGACGAAGTTCCATGTGTCATTGTTCTAATATCCCAATGAAGTTCCAATTTTGCAAACTTTCCTTCTGCGAAGTTCCCTCTCGAACCTTCTGTAACTTTTCAATCTTAACTCTCTTCTTACTTATTTTTATGGCCTTCTTTCCAATGTGCTTCGTCTCGATATTCTATTTTCCATTCTAATTCTTATCTTCTTTTGGCATAGTTACTTTGTGTTGTTGAGATTCTTTCCTAGGATTCAAGGGTAATATTTCTTCTTTATCTGGAGTAGGTGTTTTAGTCTTTTGTGGGTCTTCTAGTGTTCTTTCAAATTTGATATCCAAGTCTCTGGTGTTAAATAGCTGCCATCTATTCTCCCGTTCTTCAATCAAGTGTGCATCCTTCTAGTTATGAAATCTTTTAACTCTTAATTTTTCTTCTCTAAGACTTCTTCTTATTCCTTCCTCCTAGCCTGATCTCTTTCGATCCAAGGTTTTCCTAGTAACATGGTAAATGAGGCATTGTTCTCAATAAATTTAATAATCTCAAAATACTCTTCTGTCGAAGTTCCATTGGCATGCATAGATATCTGGGCAAGCTTTCCACATAGGGTTATCAGTTTTCCTCTAAATAATCCTATTCCTCCCAATGATGGAATCAGAGCAGGTTTCCATAAAAGTTCCCAATTTCTTTCTGTCATAATATTTACCTTTGTTTCTTCATCTAGAACACAGTCAATGTCGAAGTCTCCTATTATTTCTTCAATGCATTCTTTTTCTTTGAAGATCTCTGATAATCTAACATGTCAGTGGTCATTCAAGGTTTCTCTTATCTGTAGCAAAACATTCTCTGATTCTTTCTGGGTTTCTACCATAAAAATAGTTTCCGGATTTGTCATAAGGTTTTATTGGTTCAGATTCATTCTTTCAGCTTTAGCAATCATTCTAGGGAAATCTAATACTTCATGGTCCAGCGCTTTGCAACAAAGACAACTAGGTCTTCTCCCAGGGAATTCCTTAACAATATGCCCTAGTTTTATGCAATTGTAACAGAGGGTTAATCCTCTCTCTCTTAAATGATTCCCAACCCTTCCTGTACTGTGCGCTAGGATCATATTAGTTGAGCTGAAAAAAATTCTTTCTAGGATCTTGCATCCATTTGTTAGTCCAAACATTCTTTCTATGCATAGGTATAACATATATTTCAATATTCTTATCAGATGTACTTGTATCAAACCTTCTTTCATCTATCAGTGCCCTAGTTTTCAAGCTAGGATAGACTCTATCAAACATACCTAGATCCATACTATTGAAACAAAAATTTCCACTTATCTTACTTCTACAAAGCACAAAGCTTTCAGATCAAAACAATTTCACTATTCTTACCTTTATTAGAGCACATAGCTTGCAGATATTACCTCCTTTCTTTAGATCTGACCTATTTTCTTGGCATAGAGCTTCATAAGTCAAGTAGAATGTTGCGCACTAGGGAAACAGATCTACACACAAAGCGTCCAAAGTTTCAGGTCAAATTTTTGCACAAAGCTTCTTCTTCCTCAGTTCCCATCAATCACAGTTTCAGGTCCTGGCAACGGAACCATTTGTTGGCATAGGGGCAGACCCAGGGCTCAACGCTACAACACTACACCAACAAAAGCCCAACTACCAGCCCTTTCAGGAACACTTGCGAAGCCAATGAAGTCTCACCCAAGGTAGAGGCAGGGGTGGCTGCATGACTTAGATGTCTGCAACCTTAGCTGGGACACAGATATGTGATTCTAGTATTTAACAAAGCACTTAGAAACAAACCTTTATCAATATTTAGTTATTAGTAATAGCACAGACAAACCCTAATTACAGAGCATCGCAGTATTCAACTAGATCCACATCAAATAACACTTAGCATAAAAGGAACATGTCATATCTAACAGATTCACGCATTAAGCACATTCACATAGGTCAGAGCTAACATCCATATACATTGTTAGCACAAAGCATAAACATATCTATTGATCTATATCAAGACACTTAGCAAGTAAATACATCAACACACATCAATACATCGTACAAAGTAGAGAAACACATCATATACGTGGTTCACCCCCACCCTGGGGCTACGTCCACCAACTCTTCTCTTCTTTATTATCTTCGGTCAAGCTTCTTATAGGAATAGATCATCCAAGTCTCACTCCATAGAGGATAGGAGATATGTGCACCTCGCTAGATCCTCCTTCCTTGCATTACATCAGAAAGCCTTCCACAATTTGTTACAACCACTTGCACTTAGCTCTATAAGTCTCTCACAGTATGCACAAAGAATCTACAAACCATACTTGCACTTAGCGCAACATTACCTAGATGCCTACTCCTTACATCGCCTAGACATCTATTTATGCATTACAAAAGTGGGCCTAAGCATGGGTAAACCCATGGGCCGACATCCCATACCCATTACATAATCCCAAAACCCAAAAAGGACCCAAAAAGGGGCCGAGATCCCATGATCTCTGCTTCATCTTGCGCTCCATCTTCGACAGCCTGTCGAAGTCCCAAAAATAGGTCAAAGATGCCCAAGTATCCACAAAACTTTGTCAAGGGCCAACAAATACCGAGAGCCAAATGACTTAAGCATGGCCCCAGAGGGCCCCTCTTTTTTTTGGTGCATTCCATTTATCAGTAGCAACAATATCCATCCCACTAGCATGGTCCTGAAGTAGTAGTAGGTCTTGTTCCATGAGGTAATGAGTCTGGGTATCATGGTATGTGTCACTCTTATTTTTGAAGAACTTGATTATGTTGCATTGAATTCTTCTTCATTTCACGATGTTTTCTTGGAAATTATGCTCTTTGCCTTGTTCATACCTGGAAGGGTGTGTTGGCACAGGGGAATACCCAGGGTTCAATTCTTCAACAATGCACCAAAAAAACCCTAACTACCGACCCTTTCGACAACACCTGCAAAGCAGATGTAGTCTCACCTGAGGTAGAGGCAGGGGGCGTTGCAGGACTTAGGTGTCTACAACCAAGCTGGGAAACAGATCCATGATTACAACACTTAGCAGAGCACTTAGACAACAATGTGCATTAGTTATTGAATCTCATTCACATCATAGATAAAACCCTTATTATAGATCAACGCAGTAATAATAAAGATCAAGCACTTTCATTCACTTAGCACATAACATTAGCTTAGATCTAGCATTCATTCCTCTTTAATACCATTAAGAACTAAGAAACAACATCAGATGCATTCATCATGCATTATAACAACAACACTAAATAGATAAACAACATATTTCACATCACACAAAGCACATCAATACATAGGATATACATGGTTCACCCCAGTGTGGGGCTATGCCCACCAACTTCTTCTTCTTCTTTATTAGTCTTCAATTTTCTTACATTCATCTGCTCTTGTGCACAAAGCCACAGAGCCAAACTCTACAAAGGACAGGATATCTGTGCTCCGCGCACCATATCCTCCTTCCCAAAATCAGGTCAAGTCATAGAGCCAACTCCTTAGTAGCATAAATCCTTACTCTACACAATCTGCTTGCACAAAGAAATTCACATAGAACTTGCACTTAGCTCCACAAGTCTTAACATATTATTGCACAAATCCAACTAGTTCTACCTCTTACATCGTTGAGATACTTATTTATACATTTACAAGAAGGCCTAAACATGGGTAAACCCATGGGCCGACATCCCATACATGTTATATAAACCCTAATAAACCCTTTGTTGGGTCCACAAGTCCACAAAATATGTGATATCCTGTGATCTCAACTCCACCTAGGTGCTCCATCCTTGACCATCCTGTCAAAGTCCCAAAAGAGGTCAAACCCAACTAATGTTTCCTCAAAACTTGTTCAAGGGCCAACAAGCCCCCAACACTCACATGTGACTCATCCTAAGTCACTCAGATATGGGCAACGCTACTTCAAAGGCCTCAAGATAAGCTCGATCTTCCTCGACTTACTGCTTCCCCAAAGCTTCCTACTCGATGAACTCCTGAATCACATGTTCTGTGACAGGCCCTTCCATGCGTTGTTCCATTATCGCAACTACTTGGTCTAGCTGCGATCCTTGTCCTTCAATCTCTTCAAAAATCGTGCAGGCTTCGTCCTGCACCGACTGTAGTCTTTGTGTAAACTCCAGGACTCTACTCTAGATAGCAGTAATCTACTACTGGGCCACGCACTGTTCTTATGATATCTTCATTTTCTCAACTATAGTGAGTGACCTCATCTACACCTAAACTATCAGTGCCTGCTGCTGCGCTTCCTGTAGTTGTGCTTCCAGTTTCCTCAGCTCTGAATATTTTGCGAGGAGTTCATAGGTTTTTGCACTTCTATTGCTCAACTACTTACATTCTGAGGTGAGGTTTCTGATTCTTTCCACTATGCTCTTGGTGACTTCCTCCCTCTTATTGCACACTTCCTATGGAGTGCTAGGTATGACTTGAAGCTCAAACTCCATTACCCATGATTGAAGTTGTTGAATGGCCTCAACGAGCTTCCCCACTTGCATCTCAACTGACTCTGGTTCCTCATGTGCCAAACCTGACATAGAGCGAAGTGCTTTAGTCACCGCTTCTTTGACTGCAATCTGCTCTGTGAGCAGCTGGACGTCTTTTTCTTTCTGTATCTTCGCATTGTCCTCCTCAAACATCACCCGGATTTCATCTTTCTCCTTCTCGTAGGTGGTTACACAAGACTGCGCAACTTGTAGTTTCTCTAATACCTCCTCCTTTTATTGCTTCAAGGATTTCGTAGCCTTCTCCTTCTCTTCGTGGACTCGATGAAGTCGAGCCTCTGTTTCATCTGTTAGTCTTCGTAATTGGGTGGGCTCATCCCCCAATTCTACAATCTTCGACGAAGAAAGCACAATAGGTACTGCGCGTCTCAAATTAATGGCTTGTTGTATCTCCTTCAACTTCATCTCAATTATTTCATACAACATCTCTTGCTTTGCTTCATATCGCTGGAAGATATCCTCTGAATCATCCTTCATAGTTGCGATGATTATATCGACATCATCTTCTATGAGCATGTCTTTCATATTGGGCTTACTGGCACACTTATTCTTTCTTGCTGAGGGTTTTTGCGGAGAAACCTTCCTCTTCTTTGATGTTTCAACCTCGGTAGGGGGATCCTTCGGTGGTGTAACTTCAACTTCTCCTTGACTTTCTCCCTCATTCCCTCCTCCTTCTCCATTACTTCATATCCTCCTCCTCTTGTAGGTGAGTCAGGCACACTTTCCTCCGAGGCACTGTTAGTCTCTATGTATTGGAATTCCTCCTTTTTCTTCTTTTTCTTCGTGCTAGTTTGTCCATCATGCTTGACCCGGATGACCAAGGGGCTTCCTATGATGTCGATTTCGGAGAGTTCTGCATATTCAACCAGTACAAGGAAATATGTCAGGAATTCTTTGGTGATATCCTCCATGTCTTCATCGGTCAACTTATAATAGGACTGCAAATCATCCTTGCTCTCATCCCTATGTGCAGTGATGTAGATAAAGTGTCGAGCTGCATGGAACTTCACTAGCGTTCTGTACTAGGGAAATGTGTTTGACGTCATACCTAGAAATGCCTCAATAGAACTCTTCAGTTGCAGGTAGTAGGGATGGAAGACAATGTTTGACTTCCACTACTTCGACATGCCATTCGTATACCACAAGGTAGAGAACCTTGTGGCCAATGGCTCCGATGGCTTAACTTTTGGAAATGTCACTCCTTACGACATTTCCCAAGTGAAAAATGCGATCAATATAAGTAACCAACTAAAATTGAATTCATACCCCTAATCCTACGCTTCACGATAGTCTTTCTCGAGCTCATTGACGAGGTATCTCACCCAGTTCATTTGTATACCCTCCATGCACTTCCCAGCAAGATCTACTATGAACCCAGTAACCTGTGTTGGATGGTTCTTTCTGACGATATTGCCAGCTATAATCTAACAAGCGAGGCGCATTGCACCATCCTAGATGGAGGCTACCTTGTAGCCTCACTTTCCCTTTTCTACATCACCATAATCCTCCTTTATGCATTGTGCCAGGGAGCAATCTAAAGTCTTCCTTGGGTAGAACTGTTGAGGGTACAGTCCCTGCATGCTCAATCCTGTAATCAAGTGGATCATCTTCGGATCCACAGTAACGTGCCTATCGAGCTACATATATCCTCCATGATAGAACGACAGGAGGATTTTAACACAAGCGTTAACCTCCTAATGTCGGCCAAAGTGAGGAATATTCATTACATTCAGGATTGTGGACTGTGCCAGCTCCTTAATCCATGGCTAGGAGACTATGCACAGCTTCTTCCTAGTCACCTTCATCAAATACTTATGGGGCGCAAGCATGGTGTATTTCTTTCTATCGTCGAGGTTCAAGTCATTGTTCTTCAAATCTGGGATCTGTCCTAACTGGGGTACAACTACACGTATCCCCTTCGATATGTATGCAGTGATAAATGTGTACTCAAAGTCACGTGGGATACTGTCGCAGTTAACTGCGCCAACCAAAGACGATATATAATCCGGTAAGACCAATGGGATTTGCTTCACATTAGCCAGATTATCACGATTCTTGCTTTGCTTCTCAACAATACGGCTAGATTGACATCCAGTCAAGGGGGATGCTTACAGTCCTCCAGTTGATGATGCTTGTATTCCTATAGACATAACTCTCTCATCCATGAGAGCCATGAGAATCTCCTCCATAGACTTCTCTAACACGTTATGTTCGCTCGAAATTCACACTTGTAACCAAATAGATTGGGTAGGTGAATGGACAAGTGAGGTAATCAAATGGATGGTGAGGTCTAGAAATAACAATGCGATATACAATCGATTATCTATCATCTTGGGTAATCACAGGTGGAAAAAAGTGGTCTCGGTGCAACATCGGATGGGTTAATTAAGAAAGCGTCATAACAAATTCCTCCAATAGGCAAGAATGTGTCCATCAATGTGAATACGTCTGTTATGGTGCGGTATCAATGGTCCATTTACTCATAACTATGTTTTCTATCCATTCTGAGGCATCATTCTAATAGTCGGGGCACCTCCAATGGTCATATAGCTTCGTCTTGGCAAAGTCCCATTCTACGCGGTTCTGCTGTTCCAGCGAGGTTAAATTTTTGCAGATCTACCTCGTACGAAGTCTTCTCTGGAACTTCCTATAGTTTTGCTAACTTGTCTTTCTTCTTACTGAGCTTCCTTGCCTTCTTTCCTATGATCTGAGTCTTTGGATTCCTCTTTCCATTCTTATTCTTATCTTCTCTTAGCGTAGTAGCTTCATGCTGCTGATGAGCTCTCAAAGGGTTCAAAGGTAATACCTCTTCTCTTATTAACTCTAGGGTAGGTATTCTTCTTTCTTGCATGGATAGGTCCTTCAAACCTTCTTGCATTATTTCAACTTCAACAACTAATTCTCTTTCCCTCTGTTGCTTCTACTTATCCTCTTGTTCTTCTATTAGTCGCTCTAATTTTCTGGTTATGAGGTCCCTTATCTCTAGCATTTTCTTTTTTGTGGCTTCTTCCTCTGCTTTCCTTATGATCTAATCCTTCTCAAACCAAGTCTTTCCTAACAAAAGAGGAAAAGGGGTGTTGTTCTCAAAAAATTTAATGACTTGAAATTCTTCTTCAGTCGATGTTTCATGGATAATAACAGGGACATTAATAATTCTTCCACACAGGGTTATCATCTTTCCTTTGAACAAGCCTATCCTTCCAAGGAAGGTACCATAGCAGGCTTTCCCAAAATTTCCCAAGTGATTTCTAGCATAATATTCACGTGTGTTTCTTCATCCAATACACAGTCTATGTCAAAGTCTTTTATTCTTGTAACTATGCACAATTTTTCTTTTAGGATCTCTGGTAAACTTGTGTCTATGTGATCATCCATTACTTCTTGTAACTATATTAACATAGTCTCTAACTCTTTCTCTTTATCATTCTTTAATATATCCTTAGCCTCTTGACCTTATTTATAGTTTTCTTGTGTCGTGTTCATCCTTTCAACTTTAGCAATCATCCTTGGACAATCCTCGACCTCATGACCAATATCTTTACAACAAAGACAAATATGACCTATACCAGGGCATTCCTTAGCAATATGTCCCTGTCTTCTGCAGTTATAACATAGTATCAATAATATCTTTCTTTTGAATGATCCCCATACTTTCCGGTACTGCATACTGAGATCACAGTGATGGACCTGCAACCTGTAAAAAATCTTTCTAGGTTTTTTCATCCACTTATTAGTCCCAAAATTCTTTCTATGCATAAGAATGACATATCTTTCTCTTTTTCTATCAAGTTTATTCAGATCAACTATTTCTTCTAACTGTTCCCTAGCTTTCAGACTAGGATAGGATCTATCAAACATACCTATATTCATACTTTCTAAGAAAACATTTCCACTTATATTACCTTTACCAGAGCACAAAGTTTTAAGATCATACCTCTTTTCTTCAGATCAGGTTTCATTCTTAGCACATAGAGTCACAAGTCAAGTAGAATACTGCGCACTAAAACAACAAATCTATGCACATATATTTCTCTTTTCTTCAGTTCTCAACAATCATAGTTTCATGTCCCGACATCAGAACCATTTGTTGGCACAGGGGTAGACCCAGGGTTCAATGCTTCAACAACACACCAACAAAACCCTAACTACCAACCCTTTCGACAAAACCTATGAAGCAGATGCAGTCTCACTCGAGGTAGAGGCATGGGGGTTGCATAACTCAGGTGTCTACATCTAAGCTAGGACATAGATCTGTGATTACAACACTTAGCATATCACTTAGAAAACAATATGCATTAGTTCTTGAGTCTCATTCACATTGTAGATAAAACCCTTCTTACAGATCAGCGCAGTAATAATAAAGATCAAGCACTTTCATTCACTTAGCACATAGAATTAGCTTAGATATAGAATTCATTCCTATTTAATACCATTTAACACTAAGAAAAAACATCATATGCAGTCATCATGCATTATAAAAACAACACTAAGAAGATAAACAACATAATTCACATCGCACAAAGCACATCATGACACAGGATATACGTGGCTCACCACCGTGTGGGGCTACATCCACCAACTTCCTCTTCTTCTTTATTAGTATTCAATCATATTACATTCATCTTCTCCTATGCACAAAGCCACAAATCCAAACTCCACAGAGTATAGGAGATCTGCGCGCCGCGCACCAGATATTCCTTCCCAAAATAAGGTCAAGGCACAGAGCCAACTCCTTAGTAGCATAGAGCCTTACTCTACACATTTTTCTTACACAAAGAAATTCACATAGCACTTGGACTTAGCTTCAGAAGTTTTAACATATTCTTTCACAAAGCCAACTAGTTCTGCCTCTTACATTGCTTAGCTACTTATTTATACATTTACAAAAAGGCCTAAACATGGGTAAACCCATGGGACGACATCCTACACCCATTACATAAACCCTAATAAAACCTTTTTTGGGTCCACAAGTCCAAAAAATGCGTGAGATCCCACGATCTCAGCTCCTCCTGGGTGCTCCATCTTCGACTAGCCTGTCGAAGTCCCAAAAGTGGTCAAACACGACCAATGTTTCCTCAAAACTTGTTCAAGGGCCAACATAGTGACATGGTGCCCTAGTAAGTTGATGTCCCTTTAGTATGGGTTTCCACTGGGTGGGTCTTTGAAAGGTCATCGTCAGTTCCCTCCATACTTACCACTTTCCATATTTATTCCTGTCATCTCCCCTACCTTTGCTTGGGCATTGGGATTGGCTACACTAGGAAAATTTTTACCTTACCTCGTGGGAAGAAGGGGATAAATTCCCAGAGGTTAAAAGTAGTTGGAAATATTTAAAATCCAATATTGAAAGTTTTGATATGCTTTTCCCAGGGATCCCCAAGAAAGTAGTGAAAATATTCTCAGTAATAAAAGGGGACCCATAAGATACATAAACACTCAAGGTACTAGTTTATGGATAGGAGGTCTCATCACGAGCTGGCCTATTATGACCATGAGAATGTAGTGGTATGAAATTACCATCTATCTGGTCACCAAACTAGGGTAGTGGATCTTGGTGGCATATCTAAGAGAAAAGGGGTCTCATCATGAGCCAACCTTCTCATCTCCGTGAAATGTTTGTGGATAACGTTGTCACTTCTGGTCATCAAGCTATGATAGTGGCCCTCAACTATTTCCCTTGAATCACAAAAGAAAAAGATCAAAAGAAATAAAGCTAAGAGTAAAATGCAATGAATGGGCTGCGAAACAATAAAATTTATGAAAAGGTGCAACTCGCCCTCTACGAAGGAACCCACAGGCAAGATTTTACATTTTCTTGTTATCACATGCACCCTACGCCCAAACACTTACCCCATACCACCTCATACACATACATGATCTGGACTAGATCCCACCTAGGAAACACCCCAAACTTAAGAGATGTTGGCCCAATAGGACACCTTGATACCTTCTCCAAACATAACTTGTCAAATTGAATAATGTAGTTGAGCATTTGTCTGGGTTAAAGGGGGGTTTGATGCACATGTTTGGGTAATTAAATTATTAGATGTGATTTACATTCTATGATCCCTGTGACTTATGAACCCCTAGAGGGAGTACTTTTTGTTTCTACAAGACTTTTCCCAGTGGACAGGTACGCATGAGGGAATGATTATCTCGGGCCTTCATGGGGGCTTAAATCCCACAGATGGATGTTGTAACCCCAGCCAGAGGTAATAAGACATTGAAGATTTGCACCAAGAATAAATAAGGATGTTGCCTTTGGAGGCACCCTGGAAGACCTAAACCCAGGAGGATCTTGATATTCCACATGGACGTTGGTCCTTGAAGGCCGGGGACATCACCATCATGACCGTGGACATCATCCAGAGCTAGGGTTTTTCTTTTGGAGGAATTTATGAACCTAGTGGAATGTGTGGGATTCATTTGGGGCCTTTGGAGGCCAATATCCCTACCTTTTAGGCTCAATGTTTAACCTTAGGGCCTCAACAACACCCTATAAGGGCATGACGTCACCCTTGGAGGTGTATTTAGATGCTAATTAATTTTATTTATGTCAAATTTGAATTTATTTGTAAATTGGTCAGGTCAGCCTTATTTTGACCTAAAATTAATTAAAGGTCAAATATTTTGTATAAATAAATAGAAAGTAAATTCATTTTTACATAACAAATCTCACTTGGAGAGAAGTGGACTGAAATTTGCACCCTACTTAGGGTTTTATTGGCTACAATTGTGAGGCGCACCTCTCTTGGAGTCTTCTACTTGCAACTTGGATCATTTTCTGGTAAAGTTACTTGGCAATATAGGGTTTCATGGCTTGATTATTCTTGGTGAAGTAAGTAAATCTGTATTTTTCATTTCATTTGAATGGTTATGGTCTATTTTTGTATTAATGTTAAATATTATGTAATTTCTTGCTTGAAAAACCCTAGGAGTGAATAACTTAAGGTACTATTTCTTTGCGCTAAATTTGTTGGACTTTGCTAAGGTGGTTAATTTTGACAAGCTTCTAAATCCCTAAAGTGCTAGCACTTCAGAATCCTTGATCAATCATTGTTGCATCTAAATATTTCTTTCAATTATCTAAGAATGAGGAAAACCACTAGGGCCTAGATGTGCCTACTCTCTAGTAGCTCACCTCCCTAAAGATTGAATCGTAAGAAGACTTAAGTTACTACTCTTATAAGATTCATCCCCTACTTGGATGAAGATAATCATTTTGTTTCTTACTCCAAATGAATGTTGTTGAACTTTTGACTCCATAACCCCTCAAAGACACTAGTCTTTACACTTAGTTTTTTGAGAGATCAAATCAACACTCAAACCTTAACCTTTCTAGCTTTCACTAACTAACACTAACACTAACCTAGCCTAGTAAACTAACCCTACCTTGTTGTTGTTACAATCACTGCTACAATCATCTTGAAGCATAAAAGTTTCTACATTATCTACAATAGATACTAGCTAAACACTTCTAAAATTTCTTGTGACATTTGATTATCATTCTTCCTAGTAAATGTTGTCTTTTCAAGCAATTTTGAGGCATATTTCTTGCAACTGTTATAAAATACTTCTTGTTGTTGTAAAACTTCATTGTGCTGCAACTTTATATCAGACAACATACATTTCAATGGTTTATTCTATTATTGAAGCACTAACATCATTTTGTACTTGAAACTACCATATTTTTGCTTGTTGTCTTGTTCTGGGCAAGTACACTTCATCCATTACATTTGCTTCATCTCTTAAGAAATAAAACTTGGTAAGAACTTTTCACTTGAGTGACCAGTGAGAGGGGGCATTATCTTTGCATCCTTGGTTTAGCTTCACCAACCCTTTAGGTCACTAGGGACGTCTCCCTTGTGGTAATCTTAACATACTCCTAAACAAAAAGGGGTTTCCTATTAAGGTGATAGTGATAGGTCAACCCCTTGTTACGCCAATTTTGTTTAACTTGCCTTGGGATTTGGGAAAGTATAGATTGTGCGATAATATACCCTATATGCTCGTTAAACAAGATCATGGACCAATTAGATATGAGTTTCAAAGAGAAGATGAACCATCAGATTACTTTATGTCTAGAACATATCATGATAAGTACAAATGCATCCTATATAAAGAAACAGACTAGTGGAACATACTTTACCTAAAGACAAATTATACCAAGTTGACTTTAACTAACTTCTAAGTGTCTAAATATTTTAACATCCCCACTTAATAACAACATGTGATAGGATTTAATGATTTACAAAGGTGACACAATGGGATAAGGAAGGAGGCATCAAAGACTATCCTCCTTTAATGAAAACATCCTAAAATCCTAACATAGATTAAAGTTTGAAAAAATTTAATTTTGTAAGGGACTTTGTGAAAATGTCTACAATTTCATCATCTGTAGGGAAAAAGAGCACTTCAAGAACGAGATCCTAAATAATCTTTCTGATGAAGTGCATGTGTAGCTTAGTGTGTAGGTCATTAACACAAAGAAGAAGTATTATGAGATTGTTACCTAGTTTCTTGGTATAGACATTGGGGTTAAAATGACATCTGGAAAAGCTAGTGTCAAGAAGAAAGCTTACCATTTTAGCATACCAAGTCTAATGAGCTTTCTTAAGAAAATAGAGAGATTTCTTATTGTGACAAGCAAGGTTGGAGTCATTTTGAACATAGCTAGGAGGTTGTTCCATGTAAATTTATTCTTGCAAATCTCCATGCAAGAAGGAACATTTAACATCCATCTAATAGATATCCCATTTATGTAAAGAAGAAAGGGCTAGAACAACGTGGATGGAATTCATTTTGACTACAGGGGAAAACAATTCATTATAGTCAATACCTTCAACTTGAGAAAATACTTTGGAAACTAATAGAGACTTATGTCTTTCAACACTTTCATCTTATGCATACTTAGTTCTATACACTCATCTAGATATGACAAGTTTTATTTATTTTAGAAGAGGTACAAGATCCTGAGTTTCATTCCCCATTAAGTAACAATATTCTTCATTCATATTTTGATGCAGGAGCATCGCTCCCAAGCTAGCCATGTGCCAGCCAACCAATCCACTCAGTGCATTCAAGGAAGAGAGGCGCCAACCCTCTCACATTTTGAATTTGAATCTAAATCATTTAATGTATGTAAGGTCATGGAGCCATAGAGCCATGCCTTTGAGCAGGCGTTAGGTAGAAGTAGCCTTTAATGGTTGTAAGTCTAAGATATAGATCTGATCTAGACTAGACAACCATTAATTGTAAATTCAATGTAATTGAATAGAGTAGGTATCTTGGAGGGAAGAGCTCAAAGAGCCCCCTCATGTAAAAGATCTTGGATCTTATTTTGAATTAGTGCAAGGTAGCAAGAGTTAGAGAAGAGAGTAGGGAGGAGGAGCCGAGACTCTGTCAAATTCTGAGCTCAGGAACAACTTGTAAAGGAGGCATTTGATATTAATACAAACCAGATAAGTTCTTCATGCATATTGTATGTGTTGTGTGAATGTCTATGTGTGTTCTATTTATGATGTGAATGTATGTTGTATATGTGCATTTACAGGGACATATAGGTTCTGCTATCTGTAGATTCTTTGATTTTAGGTTGGAGTTCTTTGAGGCTTCATGCCAAGAGGGCATGATAGAACACTACGAGTTCTAATAGTCAGTGCCTAGAGAGCACTTCCAATTCTATGGAATTTGGACAAGGACATGCTAGGAGGGCACACCAACTGAAATCATTGAGCAGGTGGATAGAGTGCACAGAGGAACTCTGTTGACTTTAGGAGGAAGATAGAACTATTGAGGGTTCTATAGAGCTCTTCCAGGAGGACATTGAGAATAGGCACAAAGTGCTGAGGAGGAACTCTGCTATGAGTTCATAGAGAAACAGAATCATTGAGGACTTTGGACACTCTCCCAGGAGGGCATTGAGTAGGTGCCAGAGTGAACAGAGAGAAATCTTTGAGTTCAAAGATAGAGAAGAGTCCAAGGAAGGATCTTCATAGGGTTGTTGAACACCTTGCAGACTCAACAAGAAGTTTTCTTGAGAAAAGGTGTGCTAGGAGGGCATCATATTCTCCATTTAAGGGAGAAGGAAAAAGGGTTAATTCCTTAGAGGTCGAAGCTACATGAAAAGATCAGAAGAGATAGCACCTTCGTGCATACAAAGACTCTGCAAGGAGCACAAAAGTCAAAGAATCCTTTGAGGATTCAAGGAGAGAAGCTCAGGAGGAGTAGTGATTTTATGCATAGAGCCATAGCTGCAAAAGTCATAGAGGCCAAGGAACTCTTTGGAGAGTTTAGAATCCCAAAAGCTCAGGAGGGACAACATCTTTGAGAACGCAAGCAAGACCCAATGGTGTAGAGCTCGTAGAGGAAAAGAAAAGGTCGAGGCCTTTAGCATTTGGGAAATATTCCAAAGTTTGGGAAGAAAGCGCATGCTCAACAGGAGGAGCTTAGCTGCTGTTAGATCAAATGAAAAGATTTGGACTATGGATTCAGGTCCAGGCAGTGTAGGAAGGGCACAACGGAATAATAGTTCTGAGATGTCAGATCTAGGTACATGGACCGATAGCCATTAGATCTATGGAAATATGCACGAGGTTTAAATCCTCATGCACAGAGAAGAGAATCGAAAAAGTCTCGACAGGGTAGAGGTATTGGTATTTCAGACTTCGGGAATTCGAAGGTTCAGAGGATGAAGGACTGGATATTAAGACTCAGGGGTCCCAAAGTCCCGAAGGCATCTGAGCCATACATATAAGAAGGACAGGTGTCACAAGATCCTTTCATATCAGGGATTGGGAAATTGAGAAGAAGACAAAGGAGTCTTTAAGCTTTTCTACTGGCGAAGTTTCAAAATGATCTGGACCATCCATATATGGAGGACATGTGGAGGAGATCGGGGAGTCCACCGGGATTTTGGATACCAGGGATTTGATAGAATAGAGGATAAGTGTCATAGGGGTCGTGAAGTTTTGAAACGTGAAACCCCAAAGACTCTGAAAGAATAGGGAGGACACATGGAAGCAGAGCGAGGATATCGGTATTTCAGATACCAGGAAGTCCAAAGAGCAGGGACTAGGAGAAACCTTCCTCGATAAATCCCGAAACGTGAAAACCAAAAGTTGCCGAGGAAAATCATAGGTTGCGGAGATCTAAGGTATTCGTGGTCATTTCAGAGTTTGGAACATTGGTAATTCCAAGGACAAGAGAACCAAGCCTTTCAACATTGGAAACTCTGAAAACGTGAAAGAAGGAGAAAGTCGGGGCATAGGCATATCGGCCTTTTGGAAGTCAGGTTTTTGGGAGTCCAGAAGATAGAAGGCCAGGCGCTTTTGCGTCGAGAAAACCCCGAAAGGGACTGCATTCATATGGGAAATGGTCACATGGACTAAGATCTGGCCCAAGGGGCTAATGACTGTGAGCGCCATTTTGATGTTTCAGTATTTCGGTGATCAGGAGATCGAGGAGTAAATGACCCTCAACATTAGGACTCAGAAAGTCCTGAAACCCGAATTTACTTTGTGGGAAAAGATTGCGGTCATGTTTGAAGGTCATGTGGAGGTGAAGGACCCGTGGATCAAGGATTTGAGGTTCCAGTAGGGAATTGAAGGAGCCTCTTTGGCTCAGAGGGGTTTTTGAACGATCCTTAGACCGGAAGGTTGCACAGAACCTACAGAGGCAGCGAGCATTTGTGTCATATTTGTATCCCAGTTTGGATGACCAGACGCTGTCCCTAGATCATCGTTAGCCCTTGACCAAGTTTTGGGAGATTCTTGATCATGTTGACCTATTTTGGGACTTCGACAGCCTATCGAAGGAGGAGCGCAAGAGGAAGCGAAGATCACGGGATTATGACCCAATTTTGGGTCCTTTGTGGGTTTTTGGGTTATGAAATGGGATTGGGATGTCATCCCATGGGTTTACCCATGCTTCGACCTATTTTGTAAAGTATAAATAGATATCTAGGCAATGTAAGGAAAGGCATCTATCGACATCTATGCGATGTGTGCTAAGTGAAAGCAAGGTTTGTAAGTGCTTTGTGCATGATTGTAAGAGACTTGCAGAGCTAAGTGCAAGTGGTTGTAACAGACGGTGGAAGACTGTGTGTTGTAACAAACGGAAGAAGGATCTAGCGAGTTGCACAAATCTTCTGTCCTATGCGGAGTAGGGTTTTGATGGCTCTGTGCATGTAACCTATTGAAGAAGCTAATAAAGAAGAAGAGTCGGTGGATGTAGCCCCAGGGTGGGGGTGAACCATGTAAACACTATGTTGTCTTTCTTTGTGCTTGTATTAATGTGTTCATGTCTTCTTTTGTTAAGTTCTTTTGGATGATTAGATAGATATGCTTACGCTCAGTGCTAATGATGTGTAAGAATGTTAGATCTGATATATATGGATATGCTCAGTGCTTGATATGCCTGATTTGATCTATTTTTCTATGCTAAGTGCTTAAATACATTAAGTTTAGTGTGAATTCTGCGAAGCTCTATTTTATCATCAAAGTGGATGATGATTGCATATTGCGGAATTGATGGTGATAAGTTCTCTATTAAATGTTAAGAATCACATATCTGTGTCCCATCTAAGGTTGCAGACACTTGAGTCTTGCAACCACCCCTACCTCTACCTCGGGTGAGACTTCATTTGCTTCACAGATGTTTCCGAAAGGGCCAGTAGTGAGGGTTTTGTTGGTGCGTTGTTGTAGCATTGAACCTTGGGTCTTCCCCTGTGCCAACAAATGGTTTCTTTACTGGGACTTGAAACTGTGATTGTTGGGAACTGAGAAAGAAGAAGCTTTGTGAAAAGAATCGATCTAAAAACTGTGAAATCTCTATGCATAGATTTGTTGCCCTAGTGTGCAACATTTTACTTGATACTTGAAGCTTTGTGCCAAGAGGAAGGTCAGATCTGAAGAAAATAGGTCAGATATGAAGAAAAGAGGTAAGATCTGTAAGCTCTATGCTCTGATAAAGGTAAGAATAGTAGAAAATTTGTAGATTTGAAAGCTTTGTGCTCTGTAAAAGTAAAATAAGTGAAATTTGTTTCTAAAGTATGGATCTAGGTATGTTTGATAGATTCTGTCCTAGCTTGAAAACTAGGGTGTTGATAGATGAAAGAAGGTTTGATATGAATAGATCTGATAAGAATAGTGCAAAATATGTTATACCTATGCATAGAAAGAATGTTTGGACTAATAAATGGATGCAGGATCCTAGAAAGAATTCTTTGCAAGTTAGCTACCATGATCCTGGTGCGCAGTATAGGAGAAGTTGGGGATCATTTAAAAGAAAGAGAGGATTAACCCTCTGTTACAGTTGCAGAAGACCGGAACATCTTGCTAAAGAATGCCCTAGAATAAGAGCTAGTTGTCTTTTTTGCAAAGCTATTGGCCATGAAGTGTTGAATTTCCCTAGAATGATTGCTAAGCTCGAAGGAATGAATCTGAACCATGAAAACCCTAAGGAAAATCCATAGGCTATGGAAGAATCCCAGAAATAATAAGAGAAGGTATTGTTACAGATGAAAGAAACCCTGAATGATCATCGACATGTTAGCTTATCAGAGATGTTCAAAGAGAAAGAATTCCTTGAAGCAAGAATAGGAGACTTCGACATTGAATGTGTTCTAGATGAGGAAACATAGGTGAATATTATGACAGAAAGAAATTGGGAAATTTTAGGGAAGCCTGCTATGATTCCATCACGAGGGATAGGGTTATTCATAGGAAAACTGGTAAACCTATGTGGGAAGCTCATTCAAATACCTATGAGTTCCAATGGAACTTCGACAGAAGAAGATTTTGAGATTATTAAGTTTATTGAGGACAACGCCCCATTCACCATGTTATTAGGAAAACCTTGGAATGATAGAGATCAAGCCAAAAATAAGGAAGAAGAAGAAGTCTTAGAACATAAAAACAAGAGTTAAAAGACTTCATGACTCAGAGGATAGTGCACTTGATTGAAGAATAGGAGAACAGATCGAAGCTACTTAACACCAGAGACCCAGATGTCGAAGCTACACAAACACCAGAGGGCTCACAGAAGACTGAAACATCTGTCCCATATAAAGAAGAAGTATTGCCTCTGAATACTAGGAATGTCTCTCAACAACACGAAGTGACTATGTCCAAGGAAGATAAGAATCAAAATGGGAAAAGGAATACTGAGACGAAGCTCACTAGAAAGAAGGCTAGAAAGCTAAGTAAAAAGAGATCTAAGACCGACAGATTATAGAAGGTTCTAGAGGGAACCTTGTAGGAGGAAAACTTGCAAAATTGGAGCTTCGCTGGGATATCAGAACAAAGACATATGGCACTTCGTTGTGGAGAAGTAATATAGTCATTGGGGATGATATATCCATTTGAATGACGCTCTGAACGGGTCGAAAAACATTTATGGTTCACCATTAGACCGTGCCATAATGGACCAAATAGATTTAACGAGGACATCATAACCATTACAAGTGAACCATAGTCGAGTTTCCTACTTATTTCGTTGCGCCATGCACCGAGAACACTTTTTCCAACTGAGAATTTGAGCCCGCAGACTAATATTATTTTGCACAATGATCATCGCCTTGTTGCCATCTCTTTCATTGCAATATCTAAGTTAATCCTGAACCTGATCTAGTTTACCCCGAGCGTGTATGTCAAACGAGCTCAGTGCTGCAGAGAAAATATTTGAAGAATTTCTGATCGACTTGATGACTGAAAGAGTCATGTCAGAGAGAGGATTATCTACAGGCGTGCAGGATTCATCCACTATAACAGTACAGGCATCCTCATCAAATTATTGAGCCAGACCATCCCGAATAGTAGATGAGAAGCGAACCAAGCACAGGGATGATCTCGCGAACGCTAAACTGATACCGAGCATCCTGTTGAAACAAAGCTTAAATTTTTTGTTCCTAAGGTCTAGATTTTTATTTTTAAGGTTTCGGCTTTCCTCAAAGAAAAATTTCATCATTTCTAAAATTCGCGATACCTTTTTATTCATTTTTGAATAAAGAACAGATAAAGGTTTACAAATATGTAAATTTTCCAACACTTTTCAAAAAATTATTTAAAAGGAGTATAATTTTAAATTTGCGAGTTTTTCAGTCAAATGTTAAAGAAATCGGGATTCGGGGTTTGACGTAAACAAATTTTTAATGCAAATCAAATTGTGAAACCCTGATCCCCGATTTCCCGATACTTTAAGACTTAATTAAAACATAAATTACTTAATTCTCAATTAAAAGGTTTTAAAAGTTAAGTTAATCACGTCGCGATATCGGGATTCACGGTTCAATAAGATCATATAATCTTGTCATTGTGTTTCCCGATTTCTCGATTTTGCGATACATTTGATCCTTAAGTAAAGATATGAATTAATCTAATCTCTGCTAAGAATGATTAAGAGTTAAATAATTACATCGCGATTTCGGGATTCGCAGTTCTATGAGAAGCGTGTTTCTTGTCATCATATTTCCCGAAATCCCGATCACCAAAATCCCGACTCATAATTCACATTTGAAATAAACTATATTTGTTTTAGCCTTAATCTTGATTACTGATTTGATTAAGATAAGTTAAATCATGTTTTAAAAAAACGAGTCATCGCCATTTCGCGATTTTGGGATTCGCGATTCCATGAGAGCACGAATCATATCATCAGATTTCCCGAAATCCTGACTTCCGATTTTCCGATTAACGAAATCCTGAAAATATTGAATCTCAATTAATCAATATATTAAAAATGTTTTAATTTTAATTAATACATCTCGATTTCGGCAATCGAGTTTCTTTGATGACATATTTTTTGACATCAAGACTGACGAAACCCCGAAAACCATGTTTTCAAATTTAACTCAAAATTAACACTAATAAATCCACTTTCTAAATAGTTTTAAAATTAATTTTTCTTTGAATGTTCATTAATGCTTCGTGTT
>SNQJ01S0014488.1:87326-157972 GCA_010110895.2 Picea sitchensis | reverse complement strand
TCCTCAAGCAATCCTTGCTTGTACAATCACAATATTCTTCACTATGTTTCATTACATTGCCTACACTTCTTTATATAGCTCTCCCTATCTCCTAGGAACCTTCTAGAGAGCCTTCTCACATTTATTACATCCAACTACCATACTGAGCCTTTATTAATATAGTGGATCTAGTCCACCATACATTGAATGACCACATTCTCATATATTAAATGACTTCCATTAATAACACATAACTACATTCCCATTGGGTACCTCCCTAAGTACCCCATATTACCTCCCTAGGTATACTACAAAGAAAGATACGAGGAAGTGGTGTGACTTACATAAGAAACCCTAGCATAACATTATTGATGCTCAAAGAAGTCATTGGTGGTTGAGGTGAAAGCCTTTGAATCAGATGCGGGTTCTGACACTGAGTCAAAACCAGAAAAGGGGAGATGGATCATTGATGTAGAACGCAGTGCTACCATTTCTACCGCCAAGATCCAACCCGGTGAACCTGATGAGCTAGAGGAAGGAGAGCTCCTATTTCATTCACATATGTGGGTGAAATGAACTCTGTTGCACTTCATCGTTGATAGTAGTAGCCAAAAGAACCTCATCTCAGTGGAGGTTGTCAAGTAGCTAGACCTGTTGACAATGCCACAACCACAACCCTACACAATCAGATGGCTCTGCCAAGGAAGTGATATTTGCGTCAACCAACAGTACCTTCTGTTGTATGACATCAAGGATTTCAAAGATGAGGTATTGTGTGATGTTGGTCCCCTTGAAGTTTGTGATGTTATTTTGGGCTAGCCTTATTTATGGAAATGAAATGTTGTATATGAGTCTAGGCCTCGAAGTGTTATTATTACTTCGAATAAGAAATTGTACAAGATACCTGAGGCAGTCCCACCTAGTGTTATTTCCTTGGTCTCTGACAAGAAATGAAAGAATATCATGTCTCATACTGGGAAGTTTGTCTTCTTCGTGATTCACTCTTAGAATGAGTGAATGATTAAAACCACAACCAAGACCTCTATGGTGGACCTCTCCACGTAGCAGAAGCAAGCGAATAAGGTCATGGAAGAATACAAAGACATGTTCTCTTCACCTACTGGGGTACCTCTACACTATCAAGTCAAGCATTCCATCTATTTGACCCCTAATGCACTGCTACCCAATGGGCCATTCTATCACCGCTCTCTGTTATAAAATGAAGAGATCAAGTGTCAGATCCAAGAATGACTCCATAAGGGGCAAATCCGATCCATCCCATCACCTTGTGGAAGCCTGATCGTGCTGGTGCAGAAGAAAGATGGAACCTGATGACTCTTTATTGATTACCAACCCCTAAATAAGATCACAGTCAGAAATAGGTACTAGATTAACTGAATCAATGATCTCCCTGATCAAATCAAGGGGGTCAAATATTTCAGTAAGATTGATTTGAAGTATGGATACCACTAGGTCCCAATATAGTAGATAGATGTATGGAAGACTACCTTCAAGTCAAAATAAGGTCTTTCTGAATGGTTGGTCATGCCTTTTAGTTTGACAAATTCCCCAAAACATTTCATGAGAATGATGGAAAATGTCTTTCATCCTTTCACCAATTATTGTGTAGTGGTGTATCTGGATGAAATCCTCATCTAAATCCATATTTGGGTGGAACACTTACAACATATCCAACAGGTTCTGCACACTCTGCGACAACACCAACTATATGCGAACTTGGAAAAATGCTCCTTCAACATGAGCAAGGTCCATTATCTAGGCTACATTGTTGATGAGCATGGTTTGCATGTGGATCCAGCCAAGATCCAAGTCATCCGTGACTGGCCAACCCCAATATCCCTCACGCAGCTTCAAAGTTTCTTAGGCCTTTCCAATTTCTATCATAGGTTCATGTTGGGATTCTACCATATTGCATGGGCCCTCAACCAAGTAACCAAGGGTGGTGGTGAGGCCCATTTTTTGTGGGGCCTGTCCCAACAACAAGCATTCGATGATTTGAAGCAAGACTTGTGCTCATCCCCAGTACTTTCATTACCTGACCTGTAACAACCCTTTGAGATTGAGATAGATGCCTCAGGCTATGTTGTGGGTGTAGTTCTCACTTGGTAGGGCCACCCCATGGCATATCATAGTGAGACACTCAAATGTTTTCCATAAGTACCCTAATTACGACAAAAAAATGTACTCCATTGTGAAATATTTATACCAGTGAAGGAATTACATTCTCTGGAAGGAGAAAGTCATCCACACTGATCATAAGTCACTACAGTTTATTCAAACACAAGGAAAATTCCAAAATGACCGCCATCAGAAGTGGTCCGCATATTTGTAGCAGTTCCACCTCAACATCAAGTATAAGATAGGTAGTGCCAACTAGGTTGTTGATTTCCTTATCCAACCTCCAATCGGGGCACTCACCATGGTGCTAGAATCTTGTGGCCACTAGACCTCTGAATGTCCCCACCTCTATGATAAATATCTTGAATTCACCACCACCTACCAGATGTTGGATTCCAACACAATTGTCACTAATTTCCATCTTCAGGACATGTTTTTATGCCATATGGGCCATTTCTTCATTCCATCAAGTGAGTGGGTGAAGCTGATTTAGGAATCCCACTAGAGTCGGGTGGCAGGACATTTCGGCATAGAAAATCTACTGGTAGTGTTGCAACAACATTTTTACTAGGAGAAGCTTCTACATTATGTCAATAAGTATATAAGGTCCTGCACTACCTGCGCTATTGTCAAATCGGCCACTAAGAAACATAGCATGTACACCTCTCTGCCTACTCTTGATAGGCCCCCATAATCCATATCAATGGACTAGATGTTATGCCTTCCATCCACCAAGCGAGGAAATGTCTATGTTTTTGTGGTTGTTGATCGCTTTTCCAAGATGGCCATTATGGTTTCCTGCAAGAAGAGAATCACAGCGAAGGCCATTTGCAAGATCTTATTTGAACGAGTGTGGGTACATTTTGGTATCCCACAAACCATTATCATATATCAAGACAATTGAATCCTCAACACATTTTGGTCAAGCCTCTGGTCATTGTTGGACAAGTTCACCAAATCCACTTCCTTCCACCCCCATACAAATGGCCAAACTGAGGTCATCAACCGAATGATTGTGCATATCCTGCACATGTACAATTCCAAGCAGCCCCACACATGGGACAAGAGTCTTCCTTATGTTCAACACAACTACAACAGATCCATACATAGTTCAACCAACCACATCCCCTTTCAGGCGGGGTTGGGATTCCAACCATTGGGTCACATGGATGTTTCACTACCCATTGCGGCCACCCACACTGACTCATCTCATGCTTCAACTGAAGATGAAAAATCCTCACAATTCATTGAGTGGATCCATAACATCCACCAACAGGTTCAATGCCAAGTATAAGTAACGCCATGATCAACATTGGGTGGCACACAAGTTTCAGGTGGGAGACAAATTTTGGTTGCATTTGTAGAAAGAATGCCTTAAAGGGCCTCATCAAAATATTTTTCCACTCTGTTATGGACCTTACACCGTCACCAAGTCTATGGGTGACAATTCTTTTGAGATCAACATTCCCCCCTTCCTTGGATTGCACCCAATGTTCAATGTCGACCTCCTTCAACCATATTTTCCACCATTATTGGACACCTCGGAGATTGTAGAACAATTGACACAAACATATATCAAACTTGAATTCATGGAACATGAATCCATTGATAATATCATGGACACACAATTCAATGGCACTCGCCAGTAAAGGATCCAACTTTATCGACTTTTCAAAGCAGGGCAACTCCTACACCAAGGAAAGTGGCTCATCCAGACCCAAATTCAGCAGAAATTTCCTCATACGATGGGGAAACTCAACACAATGGAGACCATTTCTTCCTAAGGAGGGAGGATTGATCCAGGAGGATATCGGTGTCCACCCACCTATTCCAATTGGCTCAAAATAGTTTTAAAAAATTTACTATTTTTCATAGTTTTTCAAGTCCTAAACTTTCAGGGCCATTTTGAGGGCCTAAATGAAACTCCTCGACAAGACCTTTCCAAAAATATATGATTCTACCAATACAGAGATTGTATGCAAAATTTACGACCCTGAGAAGTTAATGTACTAACTTACCCCAACGAGGCCCACATGACTTTTAGCGTTTCATCTCCTAGGGTTAGGTTTTTTGGATGTCTAGGGTTTTGACATTGATGTTTATTGTAAAAAGGCTTTCAAAGCCACATTGTACTCATCTTCTTGAAAATGAGCATATTATTCACATCTCTTCTCAGAAATAAGATGCCACCATACTAATAATCTTGTTTACGTCTACATTTTACAGTTTCAACATATTTCTTATTTAATAGAAGTCAAGTTTTATTGTATCTCTATTATTATTCATTGTGTCTCTATTTTGATATTATAAATATGTGATTTCATTTTGTTCTTCTCATATATCTGAATTAGTGGTATCAGAGAGATATTCTCCTTCTCATTGTTTAGTGCATGTCACCAACGAGGTCAGGGTATAGAGAGTTGGGTCTTGATCTTGTTTCTCTTGAGGACAATTTCTCTTGCACACCCAAGAAACCTTCCATGGAGAGAGAAAATAAAGGCGACGAGATAGGATATCCTTTCAAAATGTTTCTCGAAGAATACCTCGAGTGAAAAAGGAACGATATGATGGAAAAATTTGTGCAAATACTTCGACAACTTCGGACAAGCGATGCATCTACCTCAAGCGGAGGTGTCACCCCCTTAATGGTATAGAACGATTTTTCTATTCTTATATTTGAAATTCAAATAGATGTGGATGTCGTAGATCAATGGTTAAACCTTCTAGAAGGCTATTTTTTTGTCCACAATGTTTTCGATAGAGAAAATATTACATTTGCAGTCCTTAAGGCCATCCCCCATGTCCAATATTGGTGGGGGACTCTCTGTGAGAAAAAGGAAATAAAGGGATCCAAATTATTTGCACTTCCACCCACTTAGGGTTACTTCAAGGATGTTATTAAGTAACAATACTACCCTGTTGGAAGTTATGACAACTTGTATACAATATGTACCATACTGTTGCAGAAAAGAGACCAAACAATGCCAGAGTTCATCAATGTCTTCCATACCTTGCGCACCAAGATGGGTGTCAAAGATTCTAAGTTAAATCTGGTGCTCAAGTACCATGAAGGTCTACATAGATACATCCATACATAAATGGAGTTTTTGGACATCTCATTCTTGGGCATGACTTATCTATATGTTGTCAAAATCGAGTAGAAGCTTAAACAAAAGACGCGACAGATGGGGCCTAAAAACACCTCACAACAGAAGAAGGGAAAGGGAAGCCCCAACCCACAGAACAAAGGACAAAGCGAAGATGTGTAGCCTTAGAACAACCAGTGTAAGCCGCAAGTAAATAAGGACAATGAAAATATGAAGAAATATATTGGGAAGTGGTGCGACTTCCATAAGATCCCTTGGCATAACACTGTTGATTGGTGCTCAAAGAGGTCATTGGTGGCTGAGGTGAAAGAATATGAATCATATGCAGGTTTTGACTCTCTATTAGAACTAGAAAAGGGGAGACGAATCATTTACGTAGAACCCAGTGCCACCGTTGCTACCACCAAGATCCAATCCAGTGAACTTTATGAGCTAGAGGAGGGAGAGCGCCTCTTTATTTCATAGATGTGAGTGAAAGGAAATACGGTGCACTTCATCATTGATAGTGGTAGCCAGAACTGAGAAGAACCTCATCTCAGGGGAGATCGTCAAGCAGTTGGCCCTATCGACAATGTCACACCTATTGGCATATTTACAGACATAAGGCAACGTGTTTTTCATTGATGGTGAGATCAACATGATCAGCAGCGCAACAATGATGGCATGGCAAGATCGAAAGAGTAAGATCAAGTGTGAAGAGAAACAGTGATCATTGGATCACCCATTCTGAATTCCCGATGGCCATCAGATCTAAATTTAGACAAGAGGAGGGCATAGAAAATGAGAACAGATCTCTGGCATCAAGTCTTAGCGCAAGGACCGACCATTGTTGGATACAAAAGAACAAGCACGATCTTTAAGTGCAAGGAGAAGTGGGTTCACAAAGTCCTGAAAGCAGGGGGACCATCCATTATCAAAGAGGACATGTGGCGAAAGATCAGAGCATGACAAAGGCTTCGTTTCAGAGTTTCGAAGATCAAGAAATCCAAAAAAAGGAGGTGCTCTAACCCCTTGAACTCGTGATATGAAAAATCGTGATAACAATCCTGGTCGTTGGAGCCATAGGATACGTGGCACACGATTGGAATTTCGCTGAATTGCACATTGGAGGAGTCAAAGGAACGTGGTGTGGGAACTCGCGAGATGAAAAATCCCGAAATGATCTGGGCCGTCAGATCGACGATTGATATGGACCATTGGATCAAGGTATTTCATGGACCGTTGGATGCAGAGTACATGTGGAAAGAGGTTAACATTTCCCTGAATGGAAAGTCAAAGGAAGGAGGTTCTTTATCCTTTGAAATCATGAAACGTGAAACCACAATTTAATCTAAGTCGTTGATCAAAGTTAGAGCGTGTACCATTGATATGACTCCATTTCAAATTTTTGGATACTGTGAGTTGAAGGAGTCAATGAGACTCACAATAAAAGTTGCAAATCATAAAGAACTTTGTGGATAAGCGCCTGGTCACCACTGATGGTCACAAGAAGGGAAGAATCCAGTACAGCTAAGCTCCTTTTTTTTTTCTAAGTTTCGACGATCACGACATGGAGTGTCGAGACCCTTCATCATAAGAATGCCAAAATGAAAAATCGTGAAATCAATTCTGCTTAGCATTTGGGCACAGTCAGTGGGCATATGAGATAAACACGAGACCCTGCGGAATTAATCCAACGGTGCTGATTAATTGGGAATATGATCAAAGGGCTACTGTTGCACTTCATAGTTAATTGATCAGTTATGATTCAGTTAGCAAAACTGAATCATATTTCTTGGACGTTTGGCGATTCAGTTGCTGATGCATTTTCTTGGAGATTCAAGGTGTAACTGAATAGGTGGAATAAAATAAAATGGAAACACAATGTCTATGGAAGGTTGGATGTTCGAACTGAAAAATGAGTTGAACTGTAAGAAAGGTAAAATTACAGTATGCATAGTGTGAGATAAAACTCAGAGATGCTGAACAGACAAAAGAAAGACCAAAATTGCAGAACATTTTGAAGCAGAGCAGAATTGCAGAAGAGATAGAAGTAGAGAAGAATTGCAAAAAAGATAAAAGCAAAGAATAATCGCAGAACAGAGAAGAAGTGGTAAGAATTGAAACACCTGTACTGTTGGTTATTCAATCATTTACTTATAATCAGGGAGGTTGGGTGGTTCTAGGGAGGAATGTGGTTCTCTGATATTCAAGTTGGTGCTTGAATATTGGAAGTTGTATCTTCCATCTAGTTGTGGCTAGAAACACTGGGTGGCAGAGTGGTGCTATGGAAAACATAGAGTTTTCTATATGAAAGTTGGTGCTTTTATAAGTCCAGTTGGTTCTGGAACATTTAGGGAGTTGATGCTTCCTTCTAGTGGGTTCTAGAGAAACCAGAGAGTTGGTGCTCTCAACCAGTTGTATCTTTTAAAACAGAAGTAGTAGCCTCACATTGAGTTAGTGCTCAAAGATAGATGATGTACAAAACTTAAAAGACTGTCTATCATTCGAAGAGGAAGAGGTTTTCTCCCTTTATGGGTTTCCTCAGGAAAATATGTCTCTTTGTATATCTTATGTGTGACTGATGTTCATTATTTATGTTGTTCATATCTTGTATAATATTAATGGTCACTTGAAAGATATTAAAAATTATTTGAATAGTCATAAATTGTTTAAGCACAGTAACAACTGATTCACCCCCCCTCCCCCTCTCAGTTGTCTTAGTAATTTCAACAATTGGTATCAGAGAGGGTTCCTTTTACTTAAAGGTAGATCTGTATGCTTAAACATGAAAATTCACGAAGGGACTACATCCAATACACTTCATCTCTTTGATGGAACACATTTTGACTTCTAGAAGGTTAGAATGAGAACATACCTAATGGCCTTAGGTGTTGATGTTTGGGATGTAGTAGATACTGGATACATAAATCCTATTGTGCTAGCTTCCAAGGATGATAAGTTAGAATTTATCTTTAATGCTAAGGGAATGAATGCTATCTGGGATGGACTTGCAGAAGCTGAGTTTGTAAAGGTGATGCATCTTCAAACTACCAAAGAAATGTGGGATAAACTTATTAACAGTCATGAAGGAAATGAGAAAGTAAAAGATGCCAAACTTCAAACATATAGATTGAAATTTGAAAAACTAAAGATGAATGAAGATGAAATAGTCATCAAGTATTTCTTAAGAGTTGAAGAGCCTGTGAATGCCATGAAGGGTCTTGATGAGAAAATTGAAGAATAATTTTTAGTTCATAAGATTTTGAGATCTCTGCTTGATAAATTTAATCCAAAAGTCTCTACAATAGAAGAACTAAATGATCTTAAAACTCTATCCATTGATCAACTCCTAGGAACTCTAACTGCATATGAAATGATAATTAACAAAGATAAATCCATTACTAGAGAAGCATATTTTAAAGCAGACAAGAATATTGATTCAGAATTAGATGATATTGAGGCAAAATTTGTGAGAAGGTTAAATAAAGGATCAGGAAAATATCAAGTCAAGCTCCCCTTCAAATGTTTTAACTGTGGTACGATAGGTCATTTTTCATCTAAGTGTCCTCACCAGAAAAAGGATTAGAACTCTGATGATGAAAAGAAATACAAATTTAAGAAATATAGTAAAAAGAAAATTTTGTGTGCAAACAATGACAACTCCTCAGAAGACATAGATAGTGATTCATCCTGTGAAGACAAAGTGAATGATTTTATTCTTATATCTATGGGATATCTTGGTGATGAACATTCAGGAGGTTAAATGGATGACGAAGAATTTGTGGTGGATATGGAAGGTGAATTAATCAGTTCTTTGGAAGAAATTGACAGAATCAGATGTAAGACGAGAAAACAAAAACAATTGTTGATGCAGTTTAAAATGAATGGTAAAAAACCTGATGAAGACTTTGCTCTACTAAAAGTGGAGTTAGAAGAGGCAAAGAAAATAGAATACATTTTGAAACAACAGTTATCAAAGAATAAAGAGAGTTGTGAAGTATTAGAAGAAGAGATAGTAAAAACCAGAAAAGAAATGGAGAAGTTTAAGGCATTGTATCACCAAAATCTTTCAAGTATTAAAGCCTCAGAAGAATTAACTTCCATTCTAAATCAACAAAGGAATCCAAAGTTGAAATTTGGCTTGGGATATGAAGAAGGATCAAGTAGTGATCATCCAAGTAATATAGAACCCATAAATTTTGTCAAATCTATAATCATTGAAAACAACCACTCTGCAGAAACAAAGAAATAAAATCAGCCACCAAGAAGGAATGAAAGAAAAAGTACCAGAACCGAATCTGTAGATTAGAGAAACTATCAGCATGGAAGAAATCGACCAGCTCAAAGAAGACAAATTTTTTTTAGGTACAAAGGATTTTTCTATGGATACTTTTTTTTCTGTTCTAACTTTGGTCACAAAGCTATAACATGTTCTTTAAGATTTAGATATGAGAAATCAAGTTATTCAGGGAATAATTATTTTCCACAACAAAGAATGAGACAACCAAGCAACAATCAACCATAGACTATAAATCATGTGATGAATGGGAGAAGGACGTAGGTGAAACATACCAATCATAATGATCTATTATTCAGTGAACCAGAATGCTACAACTTCCATAACTATGGACATAAAGCTACAGACTGTCGCTTAAGGAACTATAAGCCAGATTTGAATGCTGCTGCTAAAAATTTCAAGGTTTGGAAAAAGAAAGAAGATGACCAGTGTGGATTAGTGTTATCAGTCCAAAGACAAAATAATCCCCGGTATATTGATATTGGATGTTCCAAACATATGACTGGAGACAAAAGTAAGTTTCTAACTCTAAGTGAAAGAAAATAAGGGAATGTAACTTTTGGAAATGATGCACCAGGAAAAATAAAAGGTAAAGGAATGGTAAGTCTGAGTAATGGAAAAGGGAAATCTCAATATGTGTTGTTTGTAGAAGGTATGAAACATAATTTTCTTACTGTCAGTCAAGTTTGTGACCGAGGATGTGAAGTTGTTTTTACGTCTAAATATTGTAGAATAAAGTCTGTGAATTCAGGACAGCTGATTGCAAAAGGCATAAGAACAAAAAACAATGTCTATGTTTTAAAAGAAGAAAAAGAAGAATACCACTTAAGCAAGTATGATGAAAGTTGGATATGGCATAGGAGACTTGGACACCTAAATTTTGATCATATAATCAAGATTAGAAACAATGGAATAGTAAAATATCTTCCAAAGATATCTAAGCCATATGACTATGTTTGTAAACTTTGCCAGATAGTAAAGCTTACTCGGACACAGTTCAAATAAAAAAACTTTTCTTCAACAGAAAAACCTCTCGAGTTAGTACATATGAATTTATGTGGACCATCAAGAAAACTAGGTACAGGAAAAGAAAACCATTTTATGTTGATTATTGATGATTATTCTAGACTAACATGGGTTGACTTTTTGAAGGAAAAATCTGAAGCATTTGAAAAATTCGAAGTGTTTAAGGCTCTGACTGAGAATCAAATAGGAAAAAGATTGAAGGTAGTAAGGTATGATAGAGGAGGAGAGTTTAGTTCATGGAACTTCAAAGAGTTATGTGATAAACATGGAATCAAACAAGAATACACTATTCCAAGGACTCCACAACAAAATGAAGTAGTTGAGAGGCAGAATAGATCAATTCAACAGATGGAAATATCAATGATGAATGAAAGGAATATTGCTCAGACATATTGGGTGGAATCAAATCATATAGTTCATATCCTTAACAAATCTCATCTCATGACACACAGTGACAAGACTCCTTATGAACTATGGTTTGGAAGACCTGCTTCAATCAAGCATTTTAAAGTCTTTGGGAGTAAATCTTATATCAAGAATAATGATGAAAATATTAGCAAATATGATGACATGGCTGATGAAGGTATATTCTTAGGTTATGCTACAAACAATAAAGGGTATAGATGCTACAATAAGAGACTGCATAAATTGGTTGATTGTATCGACATAAAAGTTGATGAAGAAATCCCGGTCAAAAATGTAAGCAATGTTGAACCAAACACAAAAGATATAGTTGAAGATGAAGATGAACAGGTCCAAGGGCCAGAAAGAGAAGAATTTGAATCAGATGAAGATACAAATACTTAGGCAGACACAAATAAGTAGAAAGAAAAAAAACCGTCTCTCAGAATTGTTAGAAAAAATCATCCTGAAAATCAGATAATTGGATATATAAATAAAGGAGTTCAGACAAGAAGGAAATTAGTTAAGGACTTAGAACAATCTCAGGTTGTTTTTCTATCTATGATTGAACCTAAAAATTTTTATGAAGCCAAGAACCATGATGATTGGATTAGAGCTATGAATGAAGAGCTTGATCAAATTGAGAAGAACAATACTTGGGAGCTTGTTCCTAGACCTTAATATAATAATGTAATAGGTTCTGAATGGGTGTTCAAGAATAAAATGAATGAAAAAGGACAAGTTTTTAGAAATAAAGCTAGATTGTTTTGTAAAGGGTATGCACAAGTTGAAGGTCAAGATTTTGATGAAACTTTTGCACTGGTGGAAAGATTGGAAGCCATCATAATGTTTCTTGCATATTCATGTCATAAGAACTTTAAATTTTAATATATGGATGTTAAGTCAACATTTATTAATGGAGATCTAGAGGAAGAAGTATATATGGAGAAACCTAAAGGATTCTCATTGACAGATAATCTTGATTATGTTTGCAAGCTGAAGAAGGATTTATATGGACCGAAACGAGCACCACGATCTTGGTATTATAGACTGGACAAATTTTTACAAGACAAAGGGTTCAAGAAAGGTATTGCTGACAACAATCTCTACATTAAGTCTGAAGGTGATAATTTACTAGTTGTTTTGGTTTATGTAGATGATATTATTTTTGGTTGTACTAATGAATCATTTGTCTAGTGGTTTGCTAACTCTATGAAACCAGAGTTTGAGATGTCCATGATAGGAGAACTGTCATACTTTCTTGGTTTACAAGTAAATCAAAGTTATGCAGGAATATTTATCTCTCAAGAAAAATATTTAAAAGAGATGTTGAAGAAATTTCAGATGGAAGATTCTTCTCCTGTTAGTACACCTATGGTGGTTGGTTGCAAGCTCAGTAAAGATAATATTTCACTCGATGTTGATCAAAGGACATATCGATCAATGATAGGTAGTCTTTTGTACATCACAACATATCTTCCTGATATAATGCAAGTTGTTGGAAAGGTAGGTCATTATCAGTCTACTCCTAAACAAAGTCATTTAGTAGATGTAACTAGGATATTCAAGTATTTGAAGGGCACAATGACTTATGGTCTGTGGTATCCTAGAAATCAAAACTTTCAGTTAACTGCTTATTCAGATGCTAATTGGGAAAACTATGTGGATGAGAGAAAGAGCACCAGTGGATGAGCATTCTTCCTGGGTGACTTGTTAGTAGCATGGCTTAGTAAGAAGCAGGGATCCATTTCCTTATCAACTATAGAGGAAAAGTACATTGCTGCTGCTGCTACTTGTTGCACACAAATTTTATGGATGATACAAACTCTTGCAGCTTTGAAGGTAACTTATACTGATTCCATTCCACTTCACTGTGATAACTCCAGTGTGATCAATCTCTCTAAGAATATTGTACTTCATTCAAAGTCTAAGCATATACCAATAAAATATCATTTTCTCAGAGAACAAGTTACAAGCAAAATTGTTCAGGTGAAGTATATTCCTTCCACAGGACAGATAGTTGATATATTTACTAAACCATTAATAGTGACACCTTTTGGATATCTTCGTCAGAAGTTGGGGGTTATATCTTCTTTTGTCTAATCTGTTCACCTTGTCAAGGGGAGTATGTGACTATCACATATCTAATACCTTCGAGATGTACAGAAACAACTCAGGGGGAGCATGTTTCTTCTTTGAAATTGATGTCAAAGGGGGAGAAAAAGTGTGGTAAGGAGTGTAGCAAGGATGCTACGGTGGTATGGTTGGTTGGATGTTCAACAGGTAGAGTAGTAGTCCAGGCAGAGAGTGCAATTCTTTAGGTTCTTCAAGGTCAAGGTTGCCATAAATGCCAAAGGGGGAGATTTTTGGCATATTTACAGACAGAAGGCAAGGTTTTTTTCATTGATGGTGAGATCAACATGATCAACAATGAAACAATGATGGCATGGCAAGATCAAAAGCGTAAGCTCAAGTGTGAAGAGCAACAATGATCATTGGATCACCCATTCTGAATTCTTGATGGCCATTAGATCTAAATTCAGACAGGAGGAGCGCACANGAGAACAGATCTATGGCATCAGATCTGAGCATGAGGACCAACCATTTTTGGATCCATAAGAACGAGCATGATCTTTAAGTTGAAGGAGAAGCGGATTTACAAATTCCCAAAAGTAGGGGGACTGTCCATTATCAAAGAGGACACATGGTGAAAGATCAAAGCATGACAAAGGCTTCGTTTTAGAGTTTTAAAGATCATGAAATCCAAAAGAAGGAGGTGCTCTAACCCCTCAAACTCACTATATGTGAAATCCCGATAACAATCCTATCTGTTGGAGCCATAGGACACATGGCGAGCGATTGGAATTTCATTGACTTGCACATTGGAGGAGTCAAAGATACGTGGTGTGGGAACTCGTGAGATGTGAAATCATGAAATGATCTGGGCCATCAAATCAAGAATTGATATGGACCATTGGATTGAGGTATTTCATGGACCGTTGGATGCAGAGAACACATGACAAGAGGTCAGCATTTCGCCAACTGGAAAGTCAAAGGAAGGAGGTTCAATATCCTTTGAAATAGCAAAACGTGAAACCACGATTTAATCTAAGTGGTCTATCAAAGGGAGAGCATGGACTATTGATCTGACTCCATTTCAGAGTTTTGGATACTAGGAGTTGGAGGAGTCAATGAGACTCACGACAAAAGTTGCGAATTGCGAAGTGCTTTGTGGATAAGTTCCTGGTCACCACCGATGGTCATGAGAAGGGAAGAAGCTAGTCCAGCTAAGCTCCTTTTTTTTTTCTAAGTTTCAGTGATCACGACATGGAGTGTCGAGACCCTTCATAACAAGAATGTCGAAATGCGAAATTGTGAAATCAATTCTTCTTAGCGTTTGGGCACAACTAGTGGGCATATGAGATAAACACAAGACCCTATGGAATTAATCCAACGGTGCTGATTAATTGGGAATATGATCGAAGGGCTACTATCCCACTTCACAGTTAATTGATCAATTACGATTTAGTTAGCAGAACTGAATCATAGTTCTTGGATATTTGGCAATTCAGTTGCTAATGCATTTTCTTGGAGATTCAAGGTTTAACTGAATAGGTGGAATAGAATAAAATGGAAATGCAATGACCGTGGAAGGTTGGTTGTTCAAATTGAAAAATGATTTGAACTATAAGAAACATAAAATTACAGTATGCATAGTGTGAGATAAACTTAGATATGCTGAATAGACAGAAGCAAGAGCAGAATTGCAGAATAGTTTGAAGCAGAGCGGAACTGTAGAATAGATAGAAGCAGAGCAGAATTGCAGAAAAGATAAAAGCAGAGAAGAATTCCAGAACAAAGAAGAAATGGTAAGAATTGAAACACCTGTACTGTTGGTTATTCAATCATTTATTTATAATAAGGGAGGTTGGGTAGTTCTAGAGAGGACTGTGGTCCTCTGATATTCAAGTTGGTGCTTGAATATTGGAAGTTGTATCTTCCATCTAGTTGTGGATAGAAAAACAAGGTGGCAGGGTGGTGCTTGGGAAAACACAGAGTTTTCTATATGCAAGTTGGTGCTTGTATAAGTCCAGTTGGTGTTGGAACATTTAGGGAGTTGATGCTTCCTTCTAGTGGGTGCTAGAGAAACCAGAGAGTTGGTGCTCTCAACAAGTTGGAGCTTGTAAAACAGAGGTAGTGGCCTCAAAATTAGTTGGTGCTCAAAGATAGATGATGTACAGAACTTAAAAGACTGCCTATCATTCGAAGAAGAAGAGGTTTTGTCCATTTATGGGTTTCCTCATGAAAATCATCTCTGTGTATATCTTATGTGTGATTGATGTTCATTATTTATGTTGTTCATATCTTGTATAATATTGATGGTCACTTGAAAGAGATTAAAAAGTATTTAAATAGTCATAAATTGTTTAAGCACAATAACAACTGATTCACCCCCCCCCCCTCTCATTTGTCTTAGTAATTTCAACAACACCTGAATCCCTACACCATCGGTTGGCTCGACCAAGGAAGTGATCTTCACGTCAGCCAACCAACAATAATTTTAAGGATGGAAATTTATATTAAAATGTAGAAACATGGGATAATCTTACTAGTCCTTAATACGCAAAATGTGAAATATTTGGTGATAGGTTTGTAAAAAGATTCAAATTTCTAAGGAGTTTAAATAGTTTCTATAAAATTTTGGCAATTTTTAAGGTAAAATAATTTTATTCTATGGAATTTGGGAGAAATGTTTTTATAAAAATTGGAAATTGGTGAATCGTGTTTTGGGAAAAAACATGGAAAATTATCCCATTGGCGAAATTTATCCCCTAAAATCATTTATGCAGCCAACAGTGTCTCTTGTCGTATGACATCAATCCTTTCAAAGATGAGGTATTGTGTGATGTTTCTCCCCTTAAATTTTGTGATGTTCTTTCAGGCCAACCTTATTTATGGAAATTTCATGCTTTATATGAGTCTAGTTCTCGAAGTGTTATTATTAATTTGAAGGTAGTCCCACCTAGTGTTATTTCCTTGATCTCTTACAAGCAATGTAGGAAGGTCATCTCTCAGACTAGGAAGTTTTTCTTCTTCATGATTCTCTCTTAGAATGAGAAACATATTGCAGCCACAACAAGGGCCTCTGCGGTCGACCTCTCCACACATCATAATCATGATAATAAACTCGTGGAAGAATACAAAGATATCTTCTCCTCACCTATAAGGGTACCTTTTCACTGTCAAATCAAGCATTCCATTGACCTAACCCCCGACGCGTTGCTACCCAATGGGCCAGCCTATCATCACTCTCTATTAGAAAAATGAGAGATCAAGAATCAAATCCATGAACTGCTCCAAAAGGGTCACATCCGACCCAAATCATCACCTTGTTGAAGCTCTATCATGCTAGTGTAGAATAAATATAGGACATGGCGACACTGCATTGATTATCAGGCCCTAAATAATGTCACAGTCGGGAACCAATACCTAATTCCCTGAATCAAAGATCTCCTTGATCATATCAAGGGGCCCAAATACTTCAATAAGATTGATCTGAAGTATGGATACCATCAGGTCCCAATAGCATAGACATATGTATGGAAGACTACCTTCATTTCAAAAGAATGTATTTTTGAATGGATGGTCATGCCTTTTGGATTGAACAATGCCCCAACAAATTTCATGAGGATGATGGATGATATATTGTGGCCTTTCACCAATTATTTTGTAGTGGTGTATCTAGATGAGATCCTCATCTACAACAAGACTTGCGTAGAACAGTTGCAGCATATCCAACAAGTTTTTCACACTCTGTGGCAACACCAACTATATGCCAACTTGGAAAAATTCTCCTTCAGCATGGACATGGCCCATTACCAAAGCTAAATTTTTGTTGATCATGGTGTGCATGTGCATACAACCAATATCTAGGTCATCCGTGACCGACCAACCTCAACCACACTCACAGAGATTTAGAGCTTCTTAGGCCTTTCCAATTTCTATCCAAAGTTCATGTTGGGATTCTCCCATATTGCATGGGCCCTTAGCCAAGTAACCAGAGGTGATGGTAAGGTCATGTTTGTGTGGAGCCTATCCAAATAGAAAGTGTTCAATGATTTGAATCAACTCTTGTGCTCAAACCCAATATTTCTTTTACCTAACCTACAAAAACCCTTTGAGATCGAGACAGATACCTCAGACTATGTTGTGGGCACAATTCTCACTCAGCACAGCCACCCCATGGCATATCAGTGTGAGAAACTATCAGATGTTGTCCGTAAGTACCCTACTTACGAAAACTAAATTTTCTCCATTGTACAAGCCTATCGCCAGTGGAGGCATTACATTCTTAGGAAGGAGATAGTCATCCACACTGACCATAATTTGCTGCAGTTTATGCAGACACAAGGAAAATTATAGATTGACTGCCATTAGGAGTTATCCACAAACTTGCAATAGTTCCACCACAACATCAAATATAATACAAGTAGTACCAACTGGGTCATTGATTTCCTCAATCGACCTCCAATTGTGACACTCACCATGGTGCTAGACTCTTGCAGCCACGAGACCGACGAATGGCCCTAGACTTCACCAACACCTACCAAATGTTTTGCGCCAACAAATATGTCACTAATTTGCATCTTCAAGATGGGTTGTTATGCCATCTAGGCCATCTCTGTGTTCCATCAAGAGTGTGAGATAATATGGTTTGGGAAGCCCACTACAACTGGGTGGTAGGACATTTCGACGTCAAAAATATAGTGGCAGTGTTGTAGAACTATTTTTACTTGCCAGAGCTTCGACATGATGTCAACAAATATATTTGGTCCTGAACTGCCTATGTTATTGCCAAACCGACCACTAAGAAACAAGGCTTGTACACCCCTCTGACTACTCATGACAAGCCCTGGTAATCCAGGTCAATGGAGTACATGTCAGGCCTTCCATCTGCCAATAAAGAAAATGACTATGTTTTTGTGGTTGTTGATCGCTTTTCTAACATAGAGATTATGTTTGCCTACAAGAAGAGCATCACAATAGAGGGCACTTCCAATATTTTCTTTGAATGAGTGTGGGTACATTTTTTTATCCCACAAACCATTATCTCAGATTGGGAAAACCAGTTTCTCAACAAATTCTAGTCAATCCTCTGGTCACTACTAGACACCAAGATCATCAAATCCATTTCCTTCCACCTTGAGATGGATGGCCAAACTAAGGTCGTCAACAAGATGATCATGCATATCTTGCACGTGTACAATTCCAAGCACCCCCACACATGGGACGAGAGTCTTCCTTATGTACAACATAGCTACAACATAGCCATACATAGCTCAAATGATCACAACCCCTTTAAGGTGGGGTTGGGATTCCAACCATTGGATCCCATGGATGTTGCACTACCCCTTGTGGCCACCCAGGCTAACTCATCCCGTGCTCTGATTGTAGCTTACAAAGCCTCATGATTCATTGAGTGGTTCTAACACATCTTCCAATAGGTTCAATATATTTTACAGAAGTCCTATGACAAGTACAAATATCGCCATGATCAACACCAGGTGCCACACAAGTTTTAGGTGGGAGACAAAGTTTGGTTGCACTTGTAGAAAGAATGCCTTACAAGGCCTCATTAGAATATTTTTTCACTCCATTATGGACCTTAAACCATCACCAATGTTGTGAGTGACAATGGTTTTGAGCTCAACATTCCCCCCTTCCTTGGCTTGCACCCAATGTTAAATGTGGACCTCCTTTGGCCATATTTTCCACCATTATTGGACATCTCAGAGATTGCAGAACAATTGACACCAACAGAGGTCAACACTGAATACATGGAAAAAGAATCCATTGATAATATCATGGACACATAGGTCAATGGAACTCGCTAGCAGAGGATCCATGTTTATCGGGTTGTCAAAGTAGTGTATCTAATGCACCAAGGAAAATGTCTCACCTAGGCCCAAATTCAACAGAAATTTCCTCATCTGATGGGGAAAATCAACACAATGGAGACCATTTATTCCTAAGGGGGGAGGGTTAATCCAGGAGGATATCAGTGGCCACCCACCTATTCCAACTGGCTCAAAACAAATTTTCAGCAATTTACTATTTTTACAGTTTTTCGAGTCCTAAACTTTTGGGGCCGTTTTGAGGTCCCAAATGACATTTTTTGGCGATTGGGAACGTCAATGATAGCTAAATAAATGATTGATCCCCCTAAATGAATATCCTCTTCAATACCTTTCCAACGAGTTATTGTTCACCCAAAATGAATATCGTATGCAAACGTTATGAGCCTAAGAAGTTAATGTACTAACTTACCCCAACGAGGCCCACATGACTTTTGGTATTTCATCTCCTAGGGTTAGGTTTTTTGGATTTCTAGGGTTTTGGCATTGATTTTTATTGTATAAAGGCCTTCAGAGCCTCATTTTAATCATCTTCTTGCAAATGAGCATAGCCGTCACATCTCTTCTCATAGATAAGCTGCCACCATTCTAGCAACCTTGTTTCAGTCTGCATTTTATAGTTTCAACATATTTCTTATTTTATAGAAGTCAAGTTTTATTGTATCTCTGTTACTATTCACTGTGTCTCTATGTTAATATTATAAATTTGTGCTTTCATTTCATTCTTCTCATAAATCCAGATCAGTGGTATTAGAGCAGTGTGCTCATAAATTTGGACCAGTGGTATCAGAGTAGTCTGCTCCTTGTCATTTTTTAGTGCATGTTCCCAACGAGGTCAGGGTATAGAGAGTTGTGTCTCGAGCTTGTTTCTCTTGAGGAAAAATTCTCTCGCACGCCAAAGAAACCTTCCATGGGATGAGAAAATAAATATGACAGGATATGATATCCTTTCAAAATGTTTCTCGAGGAATCCCTCGAGCAACAGAGGAATGAGATGATGGAAAACTTTTCACAAATCCTTCGACAACTATTGACAAGTGATGCATCTACCTCAAGCGGAGGCGTTGCCCCTTCAAGGTACATATCATTTTTTATATTCCTACATTTTACGATCAAATCTATGTGGATGTCATAGATAAATGGTTAAACCTTGTAGAAGGGTATTTTTGTATCCACAACTTTTTCGATAGAGAAAATATTACATTTTCACTCCTCAAGGTCATCCCCCATGTCAAATATTTGTGGGAGACTTTCTGTGAGAAAAAGAAAATAGAAGGATTCACATTATTTGCAGTTGCACCCACTTGGGGTTCCTTCAAGGATTTTATTAAGGAACAATACTACCATGTTGGAATTTAGGATGACTTGTATACAAAATGGACCATGCTGTGGCAGGAAAGATACCAAACAGTGCTAGAGTTCTCCAATGTCTTCCATACCTTGTGCACCAAGCTGGGTATCAAATATTCTAAGTGACATATGGTGCTCAAGTACCGAGGTGGTATACATTGAAACATTCATCTAGAAATTGATTTTTTGGTCATCTCATCCTTGGGCATTGTTGGCATAGAGGCAGACCTAGGGTTCAACACTACAAAAACACACCAAAAAAACCCTAGCTACTGGCCCTTTCGACAACACCTGTGAAGCAGATGAAGTCTCACCCGAGGTAGAGGCAGGGTTGGTTGAAAGACTCAGCTGTCTACAACCTTAGCTGGGACACAAATCTATGATTATAACACTTAGCAATCAGCTAGCATATATTATTCATCAATATTCAACCCTCATGATACTTCACAGATAGCATAGAGAATCACAATATGTACTTAGATCTAAGATAATTCAGCACTTAGCCACAACGAGATAGATTAGATTCGACAGATCAAGCACTAAGCATCTTACATACCAGATCTAATATTCATTCATATCTCAAAAGTACAAAGCATAAATAGATCTATCTAAACACATCAATGAACTTGGAAATGGAAGAGACAAACACATCAGGTCGAGGCACAAAGAACAACACACATATTTACTATGGTTCACCCCCACCCTGGGGCTACATCCACAAAGTATTCTTCTTTATTAGCTTCAGTTAATCAGGTTACAACACAGAGCCATCCAAATCCCTCTTCGCATAGGACAGAATATCTGCATAGCTCACTAGATCCTTCTTCCTTGCACTAAAGAACAAAGGCTTCTACAGTCTCCCACAGGGACTTGCACTCGGCTATGCAAGTCTTACGCAAAATGCACAAAGCCTTGATCACACAGATTCAACCCTTGGCACTTAGCCTATATCACATAGATATATCAACCACTAATCCTCTATATGGCCTAGGCATCTATATATACATACAAAAGTGGGGCTAAGCATGGGTAAACCCACGGGCCAACATCCCTTTCCCATTACATTATCTCCAAAACCCAAAAAGGACCCAAAAAAGGAGTCTAGCTTCCATGATTTCCACTTCACGTTTCGCTCCATATTTGACAAGCTGTCAAAGTCCCAAAAATGGTCAAATATGACCAAGTGTTCCTCAAAACTTGGTCAAGGGCCAACATGCCCCCAACACTCACCTATGACTCATCCCGAGTCACTCAGGTCTGGGTAAGTTTGCCTCAAAGTCTTGATCTTAGCTTGAGCTGCTTCAAATTGTCTCTGTGCTACTGCTTCTTGCTCAGCGAATTCCTGAACAACCACTTTGCTGATAGGTCCTTCCAGTTGTTGCTCGACTGTAACAACTACTTGTTCTAGTAGTGTTCCTTGGCCTTCAATTTCTTCAAACAATAGGTAGGCCGCCTCCTGGCTCGGCTAGAGTTTTTGGGTGACTTCCATCACTCTGTTCTGCATGGTAAGAACGATTTGTTGGGCAATGCATTGTTCTCGGGATCTCTTCATCCTCTCGATGGGTGACAGGAGCTTGAGTTGTGCATGTACTATATTTGCGTGTTGCTTTGCTTCTTGGAGTTGGAACTCCATTTTCTTCAACTCTGGGTCTTCAGATAGTTGTTCATATATCTGTGTGCTTCTGCTACTTAGTTTTTTACATTCTACAGCAAGTGTTTTAATCCTCTCGACTACTCTTTGAGCATTCAATTCTTATTGGTCGCGCACTTCTTATGGAGTTTGTGGTATGGCCTGAAGCTCTAATCCCACGACCCTTTATTCAAGTTGTTTTATAACTTCAGCCAGCTTCATCACTTGGTGCTCCATGGGCTCTTCAGCCTTCTTCTCTGAGCCGATCACAAAGAAAAATGCTCTGTTGACTACTTCTTCAATTCCTATCTTCTTTGTGAGAAACTTCTCTTTCTCGTTTTGGATCTTCGCTCTGTCTTCTTCAAAATTTTCTTGAAGAGCATTCTTCTCTTATTACGCGGCTTGGTGTTGCTCAATCATTTCCTCCTGTGCTATCTTTAGGGCTTGGGTGGCCTGCGCTTTTTCTTCCTAACCATGTTGAAGGCGTACTTCGACTGCATCAACAATATTGCAGAGCTGAACTTATTCATCTCTCGCTTCCATTGTTCTTTCTAGAAGAGGTGCAGTAAAGATTGCTTGGCTAGAATGGAGTGCTTGTTGTACTCCTTGGAGCACGATCTCAATTTGGTTATACATTTGTTCTTGCTTCGCCTCATGCTTCTCTATGATTCCCTTTGAAGCATCATTGACCGCTGCAATAGTGAAATCAAAGTCATCCAATGTGAGGGCAATTCGCATCTTGGTTACAAGGGTTCTTGGTTTCTTTATGGAGGAAGATTTTAGAGATGAGACCTTCCTTTTCTTTGATGAGTCTTCTTCATCCCTAGGTGGTGGTACTTCAAATTTTTGAGTTTTTGTACCTTCTTCATCTAGTGTAATGGAATCCGTCCTTACAGATAGGATGTCAACATCCTGGACTTCTGTAGCCTTCTTCGTCATCTTTGATTTCTTTGTCTTACTGGGCCCAGGTGTATCCTACACAGTTTCGAGGCTGTCGATGTCAAACATCTCTATGGGGTCTGTTGAAATAAGGAGGTCCACTGACCATTCCTTGGTGATCTCTTCCAGGTCTTCCTCTGTTAGCTTATAATAGGACTGAAGTTGTTCCTGGTGCTCATCAGTGCATGGGTTTAGGTACATAAAGTGGTGGTCCGCACTGAACTTTATCAGAGGTCAAAATATATGTAAAGTGTTTGGGGTTATGTGAGGTTCACTCCTTATGGATTCTTTCAATTGGTTATAGTATGCGTGGAAAATGAAATTCGATTTCCATTTCTTGCTCATGTCATTCGAGTACCATAATGTACTGAACTTCATGGATAGTGGCTCAAAGGGATCAAGCTACAGGAAGGTTTCACCTTCCGGTAGCTCCCATGAAAAAAAAGAAAGCAGTATCAGGAGCCAACTAAAATGGAATTCATTCCCCTGATCTTGGGCTTCTTTGCAGCCAATCTCCAGTTGATTCACCAGGTACTTCGCCCAGTTCATCTGTAGTCCCTCTGTGCACTTTCCTGCGAGGTCAACTACAAATATAGATACTTGTGTTGGTCGATTCTTGCGTACCAACTTCCCTGTGATCAGTTGGCATGTGAGGCACACTACGCCACTTTCAATAGAAGCTACCTTATAGCCTCTCATTCCTTTATCAACATTACCATAGGATTCTTTGATCTTTTGCGTAAGAGTGTGGTCTGCAGTCTTTCTAGGATAGTACTCATGGGGATCAGGGCGCTGCATGCTAATCCCAGTGATCCTATTGATCAGTGCCAGATCAACAGTTATTTAATGGTCTAACCACAGGGATCCTCTATGGTAACTTGCTAGTAGCAATTTTACACAAGCATTCACCTCTCGGTGTCTACCGAAATGCATTATTTTCATAACATTGAGCAAAGTAGACTGAATGAGGTTCATCATCCATTGCTGAGGGATGAGATTCAAATTCTTTCCCTTAGTTCTCATCAAGTACTTATATGGGGCGAGCATGTTGTAAGCTTTACAGTCCCCCAGGTTGAAGTTGCAAAAATTCAACGGTGTAACCTTGTCTTGATCTACGTGGTAGGTGCGTACTCCTTTTGGTAGATATGCAGTGACTAGGGTGTATTCAAAGTCTCTAGGGACACTGTCCCTATTAATCTCACTTCTCATAGGGGGTATGTAAGTTGGTAGGATGGATGGAACTAACTTCACGTTGGATATGTCGTCCTTATGCTAAGTTCTTCTTTTTGCGCCGACTCGAGATGTTCCTGCTTGAGCAGTCGACGGGGGGAGGCTTTCACTCCTCCCATCGATGATGCTTGAACTCTGGTGGACATTCTTATTTTTGACATGACTCTCTCAGTCATTAAATCGAGACGTACCTCTATGACGGATTCCTCAAGTTCGGTGAGCTCGTCGGACATACGCACTCGAGAAAGATAATTGGGGTCACGATGATCTCAAAATACTGCACTAGGATGAACAATATGCTTGCAATGATCACTGTAGACAATCACTAGTTCTTCGGGCTTCGACTTTTCAGTTGGAAAAACTGTTCTTTGGGCACGATGCGATGAGATAAATAGGAAATTCATCAATGGTATTCTTGCAACGGGTATGAATATTTTATGAACATTGATCCATCCATTATGGCATGGTCCAATAGTCTGGTGGTGATCCTTTAATTCTTTTCTGTCTGTTCAGGGCGAAATTCGAACGGGTATATCGGTCCAACGACTATATTGCTTTGCCAGGATGAAGTGTCGTATGTCGCTGTTATGATATCCCAACGAAGCTCAACTCCTGTGATTTATGTGAAGTTTCCTCTGGAATCTTCTGTAACTTTTTGATCTTGGCTCTCTTCTTACTTATATTCCTAGCCTTCTTCCCAATGAACTTCGTCTTGGTCATCCTTTTTCCATTCTGATTCTTATCTTCTCTCGACATAGTCACTTCGTGATGCTAAAATTCTTTCTTCAGATACAAGGGTAATACTCCTTCATCATATGGATTAGGTATTTTAGTCTTCTATGGTTCCTCTAACTCTCTTATAGCTTTGACACCCAATTCCTTGGTGTTCAATAGCTTAGATCTTTTCTCTTGTTCTTCCATCAAGTAGGTGATCTTTCTAGTCATAAATTCCATGAGTTCTTGCTTCTTCTGTTCTAGGGTTTCCTTTTCTTCAGATCTGGTCTTTTTCAATCCAGATCTTACCTAAAAAAGATGAAAATGGGGCATAGTCCTCAATAAATTTAATAAATTTGAATTCTTCCTCTGTCGAAGCTCCATGGGTACTCATAGCTATCTGGGTAATCCTGCCACATAGGGTTACCATTTTTCCTTTAAACAACCCTATTTTTCCTAGTGAAGGAACCATAGTAGGCCTTCCTAGGGTTTTTGAAGTACTTTCTATCATAATTTTCATCTATGTTCCCTCATCCAAAGCACATTCAATGTCGAAGTCTCCTATTCTTACTTCGATTTTCTCCTTTTCTTTGAAGATCTCTAACAAACTGGCATCTTTATGTTCATCCAGGGTTTCTTTAATTTTTAGCAACATAATCTCTGATTCTTTCTGGGGTTCTTATATAATCTTAGTCTCTTGATCTCCTTCAAGGTTTTCTTGCTCCATATTCAACTTTTCAAGTCTAGCAATCATTCTAGAGAAATCCAGTATTTCATGGTCCATAGCCTTACAACATAGGAAACTAGGGTTTCTCCCAGGGAATTCCTTAGCAAGATGTCTTGGTCTTCTGCAACTGTAACAAAGAGTTAATTCTCTCTTTCTCTTCAATGATCCCTAGCTTTTTTTGTACTATTTTCTAGGGTCATAATTGCTAGCCTACAAAAATTTCTTTCTAGGATCCTGCATCCATTGGTTACTCCAAAAATTCTTTCTATGCATAGGTATAACATATCTTTCATTATTCTTATCAGATTTATTCATATAAAACATTCTTTCATCTAATAATGCCCTAGTTTTCAAGCTAGGAAAAAATCTATCAGGCATACCTAAATCCTTACTTTAGAAACAAACGTTTTCACTTATTTTACTTCTACAGGGCACAAAGCTTCCAGATCTAACAACTTTTAACTATTCTAACCTTTATCAGAGAACAGAGATTGCAGATCTTACTTCCTTTCTTCAGTATCAACCTTTTTTCTTCCAGATATGACTTCTTTCCTTCAGATCTGTCCTTCCTTCTTCAGCACAGAGATTTTCAGATCAAGTGGATCACTGCATACTAGTGCATAGATCCATGCACAGAGCTTTCACAATTTCAGGATGAATCTTTGCACAAATCTTCTTCTTCTCAGTTCCCAGCAATCACAGTTTCAGGTCCTGGCAATGAAACCATTTTTGGGCACAGAGGAAGACCCAGGGTTCAATTCTACAACAACACACCAACAAAAACCTAGCTACTGGACCTTTTGGCAAAACCTGTGAAGTATATGAAGTCTCACTCAAGGTAGAGGTAGGGGTGGTTGCAAGACTTAGGTGTCTGCAACCTTAGCTGGGACACAGATCTGTGATTATAACACTTAGAAATCACCTAGCATAGATTATTAATCAATATTCAACCCTCATGATACTTCACAGATAGCACAGAGCATCACAGTATGTACTTAGTTCCAAGATAATTTAGCACTTAGACACAACAAGATAGATTAGATTTGACAGATCAAGCACTAAGCATATTACATACCAGATATAATATTCATTCATATCTCAGAACCATAAAGCATAAATAGATCTATCTAAACACATCAAAGCACTTAGCAACGAAAGATACAAATGCATCAGGTCCAGGCACAGAGCACAACACACATATTTACCATGGTTCACCCCCACCCTGGGGCTATGTCCACAAAGTCTTCTTCTTTATTAGCTTTAGTTAATCAAGTTACAACACAGAGCCATCCGAATCCCTCTTCGTATAGGACAAAATGTCTGCGCAACTCGCTAGATCCTTCTTCCTTGCACTACAACACAAAGCCTTCTACAGTCTCTCACAAGGACTTGCACTCAGCTCTGCAAGTCTTACACAATATGCACAAAGCCTTGATCACAAAGATTCAACCCTTGGCACTTAGCCTATATCACATAGATATATCATCCGTTACTCCTCTATATGGCCTAGGAATCTATATATACATACAAAAGTGGGCCTAAGCATGGGTAAACCCACGAACCGACATCCCTTTCCCATTACATTATCCCCAAAACCCAAAAAGGACCCAAAAAAGGGGTCTAGCTTCCATGATTTCTACTTCACATTGCGCTCCATATTTGACAAGTTGTTGGATTCCCAAAAATGGTCAAATATGACCAAGTGTTACTCAAAACTTGGTCAAGGGTCAACAAGCGTGGCCTATCGATATGTTGTCAAAATCGAGTAGAAGCTTAAACAAAAGACATGACATTTTGGGCCTGGGAACCCCTCACAACAGAAGCAAGGCAAGGGAAGCCCCAACCCATAGAACAAAGGAAAGAGAAAATATGGGAATCCTTGGGACAACCAGTATAATCCGTAAGAAAAGAAGGACAATGGAAATACGAAGAAATATACTGGGAAGTGGTGCGACTTCCATAAGATCCCCCGACATAAAACTACTGATTGCCACTCAAAGCACTCATTGGTGGCTGAGGTGAAAGCCTCTGAAACAAATGTAGGTTCTAAATATGATTCAAAACCAAAAAAGGGGAGACAAATAATTGACATAGAACCCATTTCCACTATTTCTACCACCAAGATCCAGCTCAGTGAACCTGATGAGCCAGAGGAAGGCGAGTGCCTCTTTCATTCACATATGTGGGTGAAAGGAACTTCATTTCACTTCATAGTTGATAGAAGAACCTCATATTAGAGGAGGTCATAAATCAACCGGCTTTGTCAACAATGCCACACCCATAGCCCTACACCATCAGATGGCTCTGCCAAGGAAGATTTCTTCACGTCAATCAATTATTTCGTCTATCATACAACATTAATCCTTTCAAAGATGAGGTATTGTGAGATGTTTCTACCCTTGAAGTTTGTGATTTTATTTAGGGCCAACCTTATTTATGGAAATTTCATGTTGTATATGAGTCTATGCCTCCAAGTGTTATTATTACTTTGAACAGGAAATTGTATATGATACCTGAGGTAGTCCCACCTAGCTTTGTTTCCTTGATATATTCCAAGCAATGTAGGAAGGTCATCTCTCAGACCTGGAATTTTTTCTTCTTCGTGATGGGCTCTTAGAACAAGAAAAATATTTAATCCAAAACCAAGGCCTATATGATCGACCTCTCCATGCAGTAGAAGAAAGTGGATAAGGTCATGGAAAAATACAAAGACATCTACTCCTCACCTATGGGGGTACCTCTGCACTATCAAATCAAGCATTCCATCAATATGACCCATGTTGCACCACTACCCAATGGGCATGTCTATCACCACTCTCTATTAGAAAATGAGGAGATCAAGCGTCAGATCCAAGCAATTCTCCACAAGGGGCACATCCGACCCATATCATCTCCTTGTGGAATCCCTATCGTGTCGATGTAGAAGAAAGATGGGACCTAGTGAATCTTCATTGATTACCGATCCCTAAATAAGATCACAGTAAGGAACTGGTACCCGATTCCCTAAATCAATGATCTCCTTCATCAACTCAAGGGGCCCAAATACTTCAATAAGATTGATTTGAAGTCTGGTTACCATCAGGTCCCAATAGAGAAGATAGATGTATGGAAGATTGCCTTCAAGTCAAAAGAAGGTCTTTTTGAATGGTTGGTCATGCCTTTTGGTTTGAAAAATTCCCCAAAAAAATTCATGATGATGATGGATTATATATTGCAAACTTTCACCAATTCTTTTGTAGTGGTGTATCTGGATGACATTCTCATTGACAACAAGATTTGGGAGGAACATTTACAGCATATCCAGAAGGTTCTTCACAATCTATGACAACACCAACTATATGCCAACTTGGAAAAATGCTCCTTCGACATGGACATGGTCCAATACCTAGGCTACATTGTTGATGAGAATGGTGTGCATGTGGATCCAACCAAGATCCAGGTCATCCGTGATTGGCCAACTCCAACCACGCTGACAGAGCTTCAGAGATTCTTAGGCCTTGCAAATTTCTATTACAGGTTCATGTTGGGATTCTTCCATATTGCATGGATCCTCATCCAAGTAAATAGGGGTGGTGGTAAGGCCAATTTTGTGTGGGGATTTTCCCAACAACATGCGTTCGATGATTTGAAACAACACTTGTGCCCATACCCAGTACTTTCGTTACCTTTCCTGCAACAACCGTTTGAGATCGAGACAGATGTCTCAGACTATGTTGTGGGTGTAGTTCTCACTTAGCGTGACCACCCCATGGCCTATCATAGTGAGACACTATCATATGTTGTCCATAAGTACTGTACTTACAAAAAATAAATGTACTCCATTGTGCAAGATTTTTGCTAGTGGAGGCATTACATTCTCTGGAAGGAGATAGTCATCCACAATGATCATAAATCATTTTAGTGTATGAAAGCACAAGGAAAATTGTAGAATGACCACCATCAGAGGTGGTCCACATAGTTGCAACAGTTCCACCTCAAAATCAAGTATAAGATAGGTAGTACCAACCGAATCATTGATTTTCTCAACCGACCTCTAGTCGTGACACTTACCATGGTGCTAGAATTTTGCGGCCATGAGACATCCAAATGGACCCACTTTTATGAGAAATATCTTGACTTCGCCACCACCTACCGGATGTTGGGAGACAACACAAATTTCACTAATTTCAATATTTAGGATGGGCTGTTATGCCATCTGGGCCATCTCTGTGTTCCATCAAGTGAGAGGGAGAAGCTGATTTGGGAATTGCACTACAGTCCAGTGGAAGGATATTTTGATGTCAAAAAGACAATGGCATTGTTGCAACAACATTTTTACTGGCCGAAGCTTCGACAGGATGTTAGCAAGTATATCAAGTCCTTCACTGCTTGCTCTATTCTCAAATAGACCACTAAGAAACAGTTCATGTACACCCCTTTGCCTACTCTTGAAAATATCTGGGTATCCATCTATGTGGACTACATATCGGGCCTTCCATCCACCAAGCAGGGAAATGACTATGTTTTTCTGGATGTTGATCTCTTTTCCAAGATGGATATTTTGGACACTTGCAAGAAGAGAATAATAACAGAGGTCAATGCCAAGCTTTTCTTTGAATGAGTGTGGGTACATTTTGGTATCCCACAAACCATTATCTCATATCGGGACAGTCGATTCGTCAACCAATTCTCATCGAGCCTCCAGTCACTGCTCTACACCAAGCTCACCAAATCCATTTCCTTCCACCCCCAGAAGAATGGCCAAACCAAGCTCATCAAATGGATGATCGTGCATATCCTACGCATGTACAATTTCAAGCACCCCCGCACATGGGATGAGATTCTTCCTTATGTTCAACTCAACTACAACAAAGCCATACATAGTTCAACCAACCACAACCCCTTTCAGGTGGGGTTGGGATTCCAACCATTGGGTCCCATGGATGTTTCACAACCCCTTGTGGGCACCTAGGCTGACTCATCCCATGCTCAAAATGAAGCTAAAAAATCCTCTCGATTCATTGAGCAGATCCAACACATCTGCCAATAGGTTCAAGCTATTTTACAGAAGTCTAATGCCAAGTACAAGAAACACCATTATCAACATCAGGAACCTTACAAGGCCACATCAGAAGCTTCATCCAATTTGTTATGGATCTTACACCATCACCAAGGTTGTGGGTGACAATTATTTTGAGCTCAACATTCCCCCCTTCCTAGTCTTGCACCCAGTGTTCAATGTGGACCTCCTTTAACCATATTTTCCAACATTATTGGACACCTCGGAGATCATAGAACAATTGAAACCAACAAATCTCAACCATGAATGCATGGAACATGCATCCACTAATTAGATTGTGGATACATAGTTCAAGGGAACTTGCCAACAGAGGATCCAACTTTATCGGGTTGTCAAAGCAGAGCAACTCGTGCACCAAGGCAGATGTCTCACCTAGGCCAAAATTCAATATAAATTTCCTCATCTGATGGGGAAAATCAGCACAATGGATACCATTGATTCCTAATGGAGGAGGATTTATCTAGGAGGATATCAGTGGCCACCCACCTATTCCGACAGGATCAATTTTTTTTTTTTTCCAATAATTTACTATTTTTCACAGTTTTTCGGGTCCTAAATTTTCGGGGTCATTCTAAGGGCCTAAACGACGCTTTTTCGAGATAGGGAATATTAACAATTTCCCAAGGCATTATTGAGCCCCATAACTGAATCTCCTCATCAATAAATTTTCAACGAGCTATCGTGCACTCCAAACGAAGATCGTATGAAAAAGTTACAACCCTAGGAAGTTAATGTACTAACTTACCCCAATGGGGCCCACATGACTTTTGGCATTTCATCTCCTAGGGTTAGGTTTTTTGGATGTATAGTTTTTTTTCATTGATATTTATTGTAAAAAGGTCTTCATATCCTCATTGTACTCATCTAATTGCGAATGAGAGTATCCTTCACATCTCTTCTCAGAGATAAGATGCCACCATTCTAGCAAGTTGTTTTCAATCTGCATTTTACAGTTTCAACATATTTCTTATTTAATAGAAGTTAAGTTTTATTGTATCTCTGTTATTATTCACTGTGTCTCTATGTTTTATTTACTATATCTATTTGTCCTGGGAACCCCTCATAGTAGAAGAAGGGAAAGGGAAGCCAACCCATAGAAAAAATGAGAGAGAAAACATGGGAAACCTTAGGAAAACCATTCTAATACGCAAGTAAAGAAGGACAATGGAAATATGAAGAAAGATACCGAGAAGTGGTTCAACTTCCATAAGAGTCCCTGGCTCAACATTGTTGATTGCCGCTCAAATAAGTCATTGGTGGCTGAGGTGAAAGCCTCTGAAGTATATGCGGGTTTCGAATTTGAGTCAAAACCATAAAAGGGGAGATGGATCATTAACGCAAAACCCAGTGCCACCATTGCTACCACGAATATCCATCCTGGTGAAATTGATGAGCCAGAGGAAGGTGAGCACCTCTTTCATTCATAGATGTGGGTGAAAGGCACTCCACTATACTTCATCATTGATAGCAGTAGCAAAAATAAACTCATCTTAGTGTAGGTCATCAAGCGATGGTCTGCATAAATACATCTAGACAAAAATGGAGTTTTTGGACATCTCATCCTTTGGTACGGCCTATAGATATGTCCATGGATGATTTTAGGGGCTAAATTTCGCTCATGGGATGATTTTCCATGGTTTTTCCAAAAACGAGATTCTCTATTTTAAAAATGAATTGCCCAAATTCTATAGGATAAAATTATTTTACCTTTAAAATCGCCAAAATTTTATAAAAACTATATAAAATGCTTATAAATTTGAATATTTTTACAAAAATATCGCCAAACATTTATAGCTAGCATATGAAGGATTGGTAAGATTCGGCAAGGTTTCTACATTTTAAAATAAATTTCCATCCTTAAAATCATCCCTGGATATGTCGTCAAAATTGAATAGAAGCTTAAAAAAAAGATGTGACAGTTTGGGCCTAGGAAGTCCTCACAGTAGAAGCAGAGAAAGGGAAGCCCCAATGTAGAACAAAGGAAAGAGAAAACATGGGAAGCCTCAAGACAACCAGTCTAAGATGCAAGTAAAAAAGGACAATGGAAAGATGAAAATAAATACCGAAAAGTGGTGAGACATCCATAAGATCCCCTGGCATAACACTATTTATTGCCACTCAAAGAAATCATTGGTGGTTGAGGTGAAAGCCTCTAAAGAAAATGAGGGTTCTGAATTTGAGTCAAAACCATAAAAGGGGATATGGATCAATGACACAAAACCCAATGTCACTATTGCTACGACTAAGATCTAACCCAGTGAACCTGATGAGTCAGAGGAAGGCTAGCACCTATTTCATTCACAGATGTGGGTGAAAGGCACTCTGTTTCACTTCATCATTGATAGCAGTATCTAGAAGAACCTCATATCAATGAAGGTCATCAAGCGGTTGGCACTGCTGACAACGCTGGACCCACAACCCTAGAGCATCAGATGGCTCCACCAAGGAAGTTATCTTTGTGTCAACCAACAATGTCGCCTGTCATACGAAATCAAGCCTTTCAAAGATGAGGTATTTTGTGATGTTTCTCCCCTTGAAGTTTGTGATGTTATTTTGGGCCAACCTTATTTATGGAAAGGTCATGTTGTATATGAGTCTAGGACTCAAAGTGTTATTATTACTTTGAACAAGAAATTGTAAAGGATACCCGAGGTAGTACCACCTAGTGTTATTTCCTTGATTTATGCCAATAAATGTAGGAAGGTCATCTCTCAGAACAAGAAGTTTGTCTTCTTCATGATTCGCTCTAAGAGTGAGCAAAATATTGCAGCTATAACCAAGGCCTCTATGGTCGATCCCACCATGCAATAGAAGAAATTGGATAAGGTCATGGAAGTATACAAAGACCTCTTCTCCTCACCTACTAGGATACCTTTGCACTATCAGGTCAATCATTCCATCGATCTGACCCCCAGTGCACTGCTACCCAATGGGCCAATCTATTGCCACTCTCTATTGGAAAATGAGGAGATTAAGCATCAGATCCAAGAAATGATCCACAAGGGGCACATCTGACCCAACTCATCACCTTGTGGAAGCCCGATCATGATGGTACAGAAGAAAGATGAGACCTGATGACTCTGCATTGATTATTGGGCCCTAAATAAGATCACAGTTAGGATCTGGTACCCGATTCCCTGAATTGACAATCTCCTTGATCAAATCAAGGGAACAAAATAATTTAGTAAGATTGATCTGAAGTATGGCTACCATTAGTACCCAATAGAGTAGACAGATGTATGGAATACTACCTTAAATTCAAAAGAAGGTCTTTTTGAATCGTTGGTCATGCCTTTTGGTTTGAAAAATTCCCCAACAACTTTCATGAGGATGATGTATGATATCTTTTGTCCTTTCACCAATTCTTTTGTAGTGGTGTATCTGGATGAAATCCTCATCTACAATAAGACTTGGGAGGAATACTTGCAGCATATCCAACAGGTTTTGCACACTCTCTGACAACAACAACTATCTTCCAACATGGAAAAATTCTCTTTTAGCTTGGATAGGGTCCAGTACCTAGGATACATTGTTAATGAGCATGGTGTTCATGTGGATCTAGCTAAGATCTAATTCATCCATGACTAGCCAGCCCTAACCATGCTCATGGAGCTTCGAAGCTTCTTAGGCCTTACCAATTTCTATCATACGTTCGTGTTGGGATTCTTCCATATTGCATGGGCCCTCAACCAAGTAACTAGGGGTGTTGGTAAGGCCAAATTTGTGTGGGGTCTGTCCCAACAATAAGCGTTCAATGATTTTAAGAAGCACTTATGCTCATCCCTAATACTTTTTTTACCTGACCTGCAACAACCCTTTGAGATTGAGACAAATGCCTCATACAATGCTATGGGCGTAGTTCTCACTTAGCACAACCATCCCATTGCATATTATAGTGAGACACTATCAGATGTTGTTCGTAAGTACACTACTTATGACAAATAAATGTACTCCATTATGCAAGACTGTCACCAATGGACAAATTACATTCTCGGGAAGGAGACAGTCATCCACACTAATCATAATCCACTATAGTTTATGCAGACACAAGGAAAATTGCAGAATGAACTCCATTAGAAGTGGTCCACATACTTGCAACAGTTCCACCTCAACATCAAGTATAAGATAGTTAGTACCAACCATGTCACTAATTTCCTCAACCGACCTTGAGTCATGGAACTCACCACAACGCTAGACTCTTGCGGCCACAAGACCTTTGAATGACCCCACATCTATGAGAAAGATCCTGACTTTGCCACCACCTACCATATGTTGGGTGCCAACACAAATGTCACTAATTTCCATCTTTAGGACAGATGTTTATGCCATCTCGACCATATTTTTGTTCCATCAAGAGAGATACCAAAGCTAATTTGGGAATCCCACTATAGTTGGTTGGCAGGACATTTTGACGTCAAAAAGATAGTGGCACTGTTGCAACAACATTTTTACTAGCTGAGGCTTTGACAGGATGTCAGCAAGTATATCAGGTCCTGCACTACCCGCGCTATTGTCACACAAGCCACCAATAAACAAGGTCTGTACACCCCTCTTCCTACACCTTATAGGCCCTGGGAATCCATCTCAATGGACTACATGTCAGGCCTTCCATCCACCAAGTGGGGAACTAACTGTGTTTTTGTGGTTGTTGATCATTTTTTCAATATGGTGATTTTAGCCACCTGTAAGAAGAGCATCACAATGGAGGCCATTTCTAAGCTCTTATTTCAATGAGTGTGGTTACATTTTGGTATCCCACAAACTATTATCTCAGAGCAGTACAACTGGTTCCTCAACATATCCTGGTCGAGCCTCTGGTCACTGTTGGACACCAAGCTCACTAAATCCACTTCCTTCCACCCCCAGACAGATGGCCAAATATAGTTCGTCAACTGGATGATCATGCATATCCTACACATGTACAATTACAAGCACCCCCACACATGGGACAAGACTCTTCCTTATGTTTATCACATCCACAACAAAGACATACATAACTCAACTAGCCAGAACACCTTTCAGGTGGGGTTGGGATTCCAACCAATAGGTCCCATGGATGTTGCATTACCCCTTGTGTCCACCCAGTATGACTTGTCCCATGCTTTGATTGAAGCTCACAAAGCCTCTCGATTCATTGAGAAAATACAACACATCCACCAGTAGGATCCACATATTTACAGAAGTCCAATGCCAAGTACAATTAACACCATGATCAACACCAGGTTCCACACAAGTTTCAGGTGGGAGACAAAGTTTGGTGGCACTTACAAAATGAATTCCTTACATGGCCTCATCAAAAGCTTCATCAACTCCGCTATGTACCTTACACCATCACCAAGGTTGTAGGTGATAATGTTTTTGAGATCAACATTCCCCCCTTCCTTGGCTTGCACCCAATGTTCAATGTGGACCTCCTTCGACCATATTTTCCACCATTATTGGACACATGAGAGATCACATAACAATTGAAACCAACAGAGCTCAACCCTCACTACATGGAACATGAATCCACTGATCATATCATGGTCACATAGTTCAAGGGCTCTCGTGAGAAAAAGATCCAACTTTATCGGGTTGTCAAAGTAGGGAAGCTCCTGCACCAAGGAAAGTGGCTAACCTGAGCCCAGTTTCAGCATAAATTTCTTCATCTAATGGGGACAATCAATACAATGGAGACCATTTCTTCCTAAGGGAGAAGGATCGATCCAAGAGGATATTGGTGTCCACCCACCTATTCCAACTGGCTCAAAACAATTTTTTGACAATTAACTATTTTTCAGATTTTTTGGGTCCTAAACTTCTGGGGCCATTTTGAGGGCCTAAATGGAATTTTTGGTGATAAATCCCCCTAAATGAACCTCTTCGTGAATAAATTTCCAACGAGCTATCATGCACCCAAAACATAGATTGTATGCAAAAGTTACGACCCCGAGAAGTTAATGTACTAACTGACCCCAATGTGGCCGACATGACTTTTGGCATTTCATCTCCTAGGGTTAGGTTTTTTGGATGTATATGGTTTTGGCATCAATTTTTATTGTGAAAATTCCTTCATAGCCTCATTGTACTCATCTTCTTGTGAATGAGCGCAATCATCACATCTCTTCTCATAAATAAGCTGAAACCATTCTAGCAAGCTTGTTTTAGTCTGCATTTTACAGTTTCAACATATTTCTTATTTAACAAAAGTCAAGTTTTACAGTATATATGTTATTATCCACTGTGTCTCTATGTTAATATTATAAATTTGTTCTTTCATTTCTTTTTTCTCATAAATCCACATCAGATCCATAAACTTCTAAATAAAGGAGTTAGTAGTCATTAAAAATCCATGCAGTGTGTGGAACTTTTGAAACATGTGTTGAGGGGTTTGTATTCCCAATGCTCAATAGTAGGGATTAAGCCCAAAGACAAGGCCCACGTAGACTCCTCCCTATTTGGTGTGAAATAATCCTCTAGGTTAATGGTTTGATAACCATTTGATGGGATTTGAGAGTTGTCCACTATGCTCTTTTAATTCTTCTTTATTTTTTATATGTTTATATCTATCTACTACAAAAGGGTTTTTAAATAATCCCACCCTAAGGATAACATTTAGGGACAAAAAAATAACATTATTCCACAACATTAGGTTCTCTAAGAAATAATTCTAGCAAGAAAATGGTTTTATTACTTTGGAACATATACATACAAATAAGAGAGATAATTATTTTTCCTCAAAAGATAACTCTTAAATAAAATGGATCTGAGGATAAATCAACAACTAAGAGGTGTACTTCCAAGAAATAGTTCTACAAAATACTTAGCTAATAACATACCCTCACAGAAAAATGATTGTTTGAATATTATTCTAACAATGATCACAAAACCAATTCTATGATTATTTGAAAATGTTGAATCATACTCAAATAATAAATATTAAACTAACATCTAGAAGTTCATGCAAGTAAACAAGATAACTTGATTAAATCAAAATTCATACTAGATAGGTTTGACATAATAATTTCTTGTAGAATAATCCACATGATTCATATTATATTGAGAATGACACGAAGGCAAAGATATAACAAGGAAACACACAAATATTTTGCAAGAAATAAAGTAATACAGTTAAACTCACTTTCTATTAATGATTGTCTGTGTTATAGCCCTAAAATTCCCTACTCATGCATACATGGCATTGGACCTCTTACTTGCATAATTTTCCAAATCATTGCTGAGATGCTCTACTTAAAAAACCAATTTTTAGAGCATGTGCACGCCTTGCACCACTACAACCCGCATACATACGCTTGATGCACACTAAACAACCTGCGTATGCTTGCAAAAGTTGCAAAAATTAAAAATTTGTAAGGAATTCTGTGAAATTCATGGGCTATTGGAGGTTTCCAAACCAATTCACCTGCTATAGCCCATCCCCCAAATGAATAACCATCCTTTAGTCATACAAAAGGAGGTGTTGGGGTCTCATTTCATATCTAAGAATAAGAACAATGAAACTCTGCCCAATTTCACTTCCCTTCCTTGCCCAAGCATTTGGTACCTTTTGTGAGTTACTACCTCAACATTCCCTCTTCAGATCCTTCTTCCATTCAATCCATTCCCTTTCCTTGATTTGATCAGACGATTGAGAGAAGAGGCCTATTGAAGGTGCACTTGGAGCATTTTAAATAGGATCCTGGACAAGGTTTGTGGAATGGTGGCCGACATGGATTGTAAGTTTCAGTCTTTGTTTGATGAATAAAATAATCTCTTTTCCCCATCCCAAATGATGATGTTTTGTCTATTTTCTTTGATTTATACATATAATTTGATATCTAAACCTAATATATGAATATAAATATCATGCATGTAGTCCTTGTTTGCCTAGTTTTGGATGCAAGTCAGCCTTGGGAGGAGACTTGCAGTCTTTGGAGCTACAAAGCTTGAGGAGATCATCACCAGATGTGGGATAAAATGTATAGTTACATATATTCTCTTCTATTTCTTTTTGTTAATTGATTTTGGTATGTTTGTGGTATAGTATAAACTTTATTGACTTTTAGATGGTTATTCTCTCTGTCTATATCTGAAACCCCGGTATAGTTAAAGGGTGGATTTTCCCGCTAGCAGAACTGGCGACCATATTGGGGATCTCTCTAGGGTTTTTTAGGGGGTTTTCGGTTGATTGATTGGTTTTTTGTTTTCCTTTCGAGTTTCAGTCAAGTTTATTGAGTCTTTCAAGGGTTTATGGTCACCTGCAAGGTGCATGTTGGAACATGCACAATTTTGTCCTTTTGAGCTTTATATTTTTCGCCTCTTAGAAATAAAATTTTACCGAAAAAGAGCAAAAACTTAGAAAATTGCCTTTTAATTTTAAACCAAATTCATTGATTGTTATTTATAAATAAAGCACTTACAGTATTTGTCGTCGATGATTTCCTTAATTTGATTGAACAATCCTAATGATATCCGAATTTTTGGAACCACTTGAGTTTTAAACAGTAAGTCTCTAACGGTTGCTTCGAAGCTCTGTGCTTCAAACATTCCAACAAAACCCGAAACTCTGAAACCCGATGATAGCCACTCATGACATTTCATAAAGAGATTAAGGAAAAAAGTCATAGAACATGTGTCCTTTTGAAGTATTTCCTTGAGTTGACACATGGCACTCATTTTTGACATTTACGTCGGATGATTCACACGTTTTCAAGTGACACGTGGCACCTCTCTTTCTTGACATGTCATCAGAACGACGTCATCCCTACCATGTCACACCAATAGGTTACTCTTCGGGATTTTTCTATTTCACAATCCCCAAAGTATCAAAATGCTGAAGTATTGGACATTTCAAAAAGTAAAAAGGAGTTAATAAAAAATTTAATAACGAAGCTTAATCACGATTAAGAGTTAATTAATTACTTCACAGTTTCAAATTTTGGAAAGTTTCCCTTGTGTTATATTCAAAACCTACGAAGTTCGAACTTCTAAAATACTTAAAGTTAAACACGATTAATTAATACTTAAGGGTGATCTCTCATAAATTAATTACTTTGCAGTTTGAGATTTTAGAAAGTTTCCCTTGTGTTATATTCAAAACCTCCGAAGTCCGAACTTACAAAACACTTGAAGTTAATACAACGTCCTAAACATGATTAATTAAGGCTTTAATAGTGATTACTTAGAGATTAATTCCTCCGTGAATTTGGACTTCAAGAGATATCCACCTTGTCGCGTCCAAAACTCCCGAACGTGAACCATCGAAGTATTAATGACATTTATGATTGATTAAGGATAATGATTTCAAATAAGGATTGTGAATCACCAGGTAATGAATTCCATTAAGTTTAATAATTTTTTCGTCAATGGATCTATATGAAGGTCATTAGACTTTTCGAATAAAGAACTTTGAATTTCAAAATCATTTTTACCAATTGCAATTAGCAGTTTCTTATTCAGCAAAGAACTTACAAACTCCTCTTCTCACATGTAGACTAATTATATTCCCCTGAAAACTATGGCAGGGAAAGGATAAATAGACAGAAATGGGAGAAAGAATGCACAAGAACATAAACCTTCTGGAGCGCCAAGTCTCCAAAATGAGAGATCTGGCGGTGCATTTCCTTTTGATTTAGATGACTGAGATTTACTTTGGGACTCCGGGCTTTGGGTGTTCTGAGATGCATAACAGCGCAAACCTTCCAGAGTGTCATTTATGTTGACAAGTGTCCAGTTTGATCAACAGTACAACTGAAATCCGGGCTTCGAAACTTCAAGAGTTCTTTACTCAACATTGCTTTCTTCCTCCTGGAATATGAGATCACCGAATATGGGGATCGTATGACACGTGTCCCCTATTTGGATTGACAGACAATAATTACACGAAGTTCACTCTATCTTCTCTACATGTGACCGAGAGATGTTTCATCGTCTTAACCTTTGGGATATTATCTCACTCTGAAATATAGATAGTCATGTTTTAGTGGACCATGGAGATCAACGACCAAGAATGATTGCGGGGGGAAAAGTTACACGGGGCTTAATTTTGGAGGGAGGTCCCTCAATTTAAAACACGGTTTTCTCTTGGGGGTACCTGGAATCACCAGGTGCATTGCGGGGAGAAATGCAAGTTACCTCAAAACTACTTCCTCGCACCCCCACAATATGGAAAAGTATAAAGGGACTCAACACCTTCCCTCCACCCACTCTACCTTTCACCCTCTAGTTTGTCACACTCGCTACACGTAACTTACCCCATCTATCCCTACCACCTACATACTCACATCCACTCATACTACCTCCTTGTTGGAAAATTCTCCCCATGCCATCCTATACGTGAACTATTACTCTTCCCCGTAACTATTAGCCATCCCATAATGAGCCAACGTTGAGCTACCTGTCCAATTACCACCCCCATATCTTCAATTGCAATTCTTTATCCCAATAAATGCATTCGAAGGGATAGATGGAAACAAAATCAGATGGCACAGACAGTAAGCCAATGATTTTGGTGGCCTTAATGGATGTGTGTACACAGTTCAAATAACAAAGGAAAATGAGTGCAACTATGAGAAGACAAAGAGACAGAGGAAGCGCCAACAAAACTCAGAAATATTTTCTTACTGTTATTTTCAGATTTATTCTATTTTTAGTGATACATGGTGGGAAGTCCAACGATTTTAGTTGTGACAATTTGTTTATAAATAGATAGATTTAAGATCTATTTGTGGCTACTTCTTGTCGAATGTAATAGATAATCTATTTTTTGAGTATTAATACAAGTGTAGAAAAAGATTCTAAGTTTCGTTCAATTGTAGTTATGTTTTATTTTGTGTTCCCATTTCTATGAATTTCTTTATGTAATTCTTGAAGAGTGATTGATTGCAGTTTAGTATTACATCTACTGCGATCATATTATATCATGAGTTCATTTAGTAAACAACTTTTCCTCTATTATTACTATGAGTAAAACAAGACCTGTGATCTGTGTGAGTTATTTCATTCTTATATCATGTTCAAGGGTGTGTCTTCTACTTTTCTTCTACTGCAAACAAGGTGAGACTTATCTATAATTGATACCTGAGTCTGTTTAATATTTTTTTAATTATTTCTACATCATTTGAAATTATAATTGTGACTTAGATAATGAGATACAACCTCTGTACTGTCTTATCATTAATTTCATGTAAAGATTATTTCTCAGAAAATATAAGTTAGAAAAAGCACTCATACAAATATTTCATTTAAAACCTTTGATGCCTGACATTATTCTTTGATCCTAGAATCAATCTCTGGAACAACATCTTTTTGGTGTCGCTGCCAGGGAGGTAGAAGCAAAATCAGTTTTCCCTGGGAGAACGACAGGGTAAATTTTGGTCTTTGATGGTGAACAAATATTGAATACATTAATAAGGCTTACTTCATCTTTCACCTAGCAACTCCACCATAGACAATATTGGCATTCAGTCGAAAGAATACTAGGAAAAACCTAGACAAAAAGCAGACTACACCAGTTTTATATCCTGAAAAATTGTTGAAACCAAAGGGATATCTCAGACAAAATTCAGCATCTGCAGGTAAGGTTCATCAACCTAAATTTACACAATTTAATGTTAAGATTATCATTGATGAACAAACTCTTAAAGAACATTCTAAAAAAGTTCATTCTGCAGAAGCCTCAACAAGTAAACCTGAAATTAATCTTGAAACTCCATAGGTAATTATTCCCGAAATAAAAGTTGAGAATTACCTGCCCATCCCTGTTTCTTTGATAACTATGTTTACCAGTGAGAACAAAGGATCCATGTCAATCTCCACTAGCATTAATACTCATGTTATTCTTCCCCTTTCTAAAGTAAAAGTTTTTCTTTCCCGAAATCTTGAAGATTAGATTCCCTACCTAGATTCACCCCCTATTACCTCTCCTATTTATACATCAGGTAAAACTGAGGAACCAAGCTTCAATTATCCTTTTCCCCCTCATCTAGATATTCCTTCTTCTCATGATCACCTTCCCAAACTTCAATCACAACATCCCGAAGTAGTCGAAGGATCAGTAGAACAACCTTTTGAATTTTTTGAAAATCTCCTATTTAGCCCTCGAGTTTCGTCTCTTAGGATTTCAATGGTCGATGTCGGTGCTAGAGACATTGGAGGTGCAGGGGTTGGTGGACAAGATCAAACCCCTATTATATTCACCAAGGTCACCACTATATATGATCCCTTAGTTCTTCTTGTTGTCCTGCATGATTTACTTGAAAATTACATGAAGAACCTCCCCAAGTTCATGGGAGAAGGGGATCTAACAACAACATAACATATAGACTTTTTCAATCAGTTTGCTGATATCCTTGGCATTGAGCATGAGGACGTTTACTCAAGGCTCTTAGTACAAAATTTTGAAGGACATGTAAGAACTTGGTTGAGAGGACTCCCAGTAGGTTCTATACGATCATATGACGATCTAGAAAATTCCTTCCTAAGGCAGTGGGGTGAGAAAAAGGATCATCTTTATTACTTAACCAAATTATGGGCCTTGAGAAAAAAGACTTCTAAATCAGTTCTAGAATTTATACAAAGATTTAATAAGCTTTATCAAAAAATCCTAGCCAAAGTTAAGCCTTCTCATCCAGCTGAAAAAGTCACTTTTGCAGGGGATTTTGACTCTGACTTTGCTTTAGTTTTGAGAGAAAGAAGATCCATCACTTTAGCAGGGATGCAAGATGATTCTATAGAAATTGAGTCCAATATTATGGCATCTCGGAAGCTGAAAACCAAGATTGAGATGGGAACAAGAGAACCCAAGTGTTTTAAAGGGCCCCTCTGGATCTGGAAGTTTTGTAGAGGAAAAAATGGATGAGATGGCCAAAATTATTAAATATTTATCAAACAAAATTTCTAGGATGGAAATAGAGAAATCCAAACACGATCCATATGTTAGGGATCAATTCAGAAGAAACCCTAATCCTCAGATACAGTAAAGACAAATAGAAAATCAGGATCAAAAGATTCAAGCTCCGTTTAAAACTGAGAATTTCATATAGAGAGATGAGTTGTGAGATTATGAGGAATTAGAGGAAGATCTAAACAACCTTAGTGATGACGATCTTGAGCCTCACCTAACCAAGAAAAATTATGAGAAATCATTAGACCTGGAACCTCTATCTAATAATGATGAAAACTTCAACAATATGGGGGACTCTACATACAAAGATCTTGTTGACTCGATAATGGTCGAGCTTCAACATAAATATTATTTGAGGCAAAGAGAAAAAGGTTCTACAAACATTCCACCAAAAAATATTTTATCATGAAATAAAGCAAATGAGGCAGCAACTACTAAACCATCCACTAAAACATAAGCTTCCTGAACAAAGCAAGTTGAAACAAAAGCAGTGCAAACTAAGAAGCCCGAAAATACAGAAGCTGAAGTTCAGACTAGGGAAATTGAAAAACCAATTGCAAGTTTCAATTTAGAGAATGAACTTAAAAAATTTAAAATTCCAATCCCTCTGGTTTAACTTGATAGGAATCCGATCTATAAAAAAAAATCGCTAAAGAAATAAATTTTATGATTTTGAATGTCAAGATGATGTTATCAATTTGCAAGAGGAAAAACCTACAATCATGTTCAGACCACACATTGAAAGCAGTAAAGATTATGTTTCTACATTCTATATTACCTTGACGGTGCACGATCATTTAATTCACAATTGCATGTTAGACTCATGAGCCTCACATAATTTAATGCCTAATATTATCATGGAAAAATTGGGCCTTGAAATCACCAGACCTTATTAATATTTATACTCGTTTGATCGTAGAAAGGTTATGTGTCTGGGTATGATTAAAGATCTAGTTGTGAAGCTTTCTCAGGTTCTTGTGAAAATCATTCTTATGGATGTAGTTGTTGCTGATGTTCCTTCCAAGTATGGTATGCTTCTATCCAAATCTTGGGGTGCCAAGCTAGGAGGATCAGTTCAGTTGGACATGACCTATGCTACAATCCCAATTTTTGATGGATAATTTACTCGAACATACAAAGAAACTAGACTGGTGTATATAGTAATTGACCCTCAAAACCCCAACAACTACCCAGTCTATGTTGTTGATCAGGACTTAGGAAATTGTATATTATCTATAGATGACAATTTTGAAGAATGTATAGAAGAAGAAAATAAAAAAACAGAAATTTCAAAGAAAAATATAAATGTTAGAAAAGGGATGTGGAAATTGTTCTTCGATGGAGTGTTCTTTGTGGTGCCAGGGGATGAGTATATTAATTTCTCTTACAAATTACAATGGGAGGTCGATTATACCAATAATGTTTGTGAATATGAAGCTTTAGTTTTAGCATTAGAAGCTGCAAGAAAGTTAAAAATCGAACATCTGATAGTTTATGGTGATGCATAGATAATTGTAAAACAAATAAAACAATAGTATCAAGCTAAGAATCCAAGATTAAGGTCATATATAAATTGTTCCTGGGATCTTATAGAGAAATTATTCTCGTCCTTTAATATTCACTCTATTCCCATAATGCAAAATCAACAAGTTGATTCTTTGGCCAACGTTGTTGCGACCTTCATACCACCTATTGTTTTGAAATTGAAATACCACATCGAGATGAGACATAGACCTTCAATTTCGAACAACATTCAACATTGGAAAGTGTTTGAAGATGACGAACAAATCAAACAGTTCTTGGAAATGGTCGATGATTTTTCCGAGATCCACATAGATCAAGAAAATCAGAATGATCATGCCTAGATTATGCAAGAGGGAGAGAACCTAGAGAAGTTCCAAGAAAAAATTGCAAATCACCACATTCTCTTACTAAAAAACAATCAAATTCCCAGAGGCATGATCCCCTTAGAAATGTTGTTTGACTAGGATGATATACCTTTAAATTATACCTTGTGACCTCAACCCAAAGAAGTTGAAGACTGTAATGTAGGGACTAATGAAGATCCAAAAATGGTCAAATTATCAAATTACCTTCCAGCCCAAATAAAGAGTAAATACGTCGAGTTACTTAGACAATACAAAGATGTTTCTACATGGTCTTATGATGATCTAAAAACTTATGATACTTCTGTTATTGAACACAAGATTCCATTAAAACATGGTATTAAACCTTTTAGGCATAACCTTATATAGATAAACCCAATTCTTCTTCCAATAATAGAAAGGGAGGTTAAAAATCTCCTTGATGCAAAAATCATCATTCCCTCCAGATACTCTAAATGGGTAGCCAATTTGGTCCCTGTTAGAAAAATGAATGGTGAAATAAGTCTCTGCATTGATTTTAGGAACTTAAATCAATTGTCTCTTAAATATAACTACCCTCTCTCAAAGATGGACCACTTTTTAGAGAAGGTAGTAGGAGCTAACATAATTTCTATGATTGATGGTTTCTCAGGATATAATTAGATCATTTTTCATGAAGATGATAGAGAAAAGATTGTGTTTACCACTCCATGGGGAACCTTTATGTATGATAAAATGCCTTTCAGTTTGATGAATGTAGGAGCAACTTTCCAGAGAGTGATGGATATCACGTTTGTCGGTGAGAGAGACAAATTTATTGTTATTTATCTAGATGATCTGACATTTTTTTCCAATTCTAATGGCGAACATTTGATGCACCTCAAACAGACTTTTGAAAAATGAAAAAAATTTGGTTTGTCTCTTAACCCTAAAAAATCACACTTTGCTATGAAAGAAGGAAAAATTTTAGCTCATATAGTTTCAAAAGATGGAATCAAAGTTTAGGTCATATAGTTCTCAACATATTGTTGTGGTAGTACTCCTTCAAAGGAACAAATAAGGATATGAACAATTAGTATCCTTGTTTAGAAAAATCCTCAGGGATGTAGAGCTAAGATATGATATACTTGAAAAACAATCTTATGCAATGGTGAAGGCTCTCAAGGATTTAAGAACATATGTATTTCACTCCAAAATAATTGGTTATGTGCTAACAAATGCAATTAGAGACATCTTGGTTCAACCAAACAGTGATGGAAGGAGAGGTAGATGGTTGTATAAAATTCAAGAGTTTGATTTAGAAGTGAAACCAACCAAGCTAGTGAAAGGTCAAGGCCTAGCAAGGCTATTAGCTGAATCAATTTTCAGAGCATTAGGAACAAATAAGTTCGAATCACATGACTCTCTCCTAGATATAGAGGAAATTGATGATCAGGCACCTATGAATTAGATTGAAGATATTTTTTCTTCCTCTACCTGGTACCATGATATTGTTACATACCTCCTTACTCTTCAATGGCCAAATGTCATGACTCCATCTAAAGAAAGGACTTTGAAACTACATGCAATTAATTATTGTATTGTTGATAGAAAGTTGTATTAGAAAGACCCTATGGGTTTCTTGTTATGTTTCTTGATAGAATATGAAACAGAAGGTGTATTGATGAATTTCATGAAGGAGTATGCAGAGGACATCATGCTTGGAGAGGAACAACTTACAAGATTTTAAGAGCATGATATTATTGGCTGAATCTATTTACCGATGTGAATGCAAGGGTCAGAGCTTGCAATTCATGTCAATTTTTCGTTGGTAAGCAAAATTTCCCCGCCTTCCTTTTAATCCCAGTAAACGTTGAAGCCCCTTTCCAACAATGGGGCCTAGACTTCATCGGAGAAATTCATCCGCAATCAAGTGCTCAACATAGATGGATTCTAACCCCTATCGATTACTTTACGAAATGGGTAGAATCCATTCCAAATCAAAATGCTATAGATTTGGTAGTAATAAACATTTTGGAAGAAAACATCCTATCAAGATTTGGTTTTCCTCGAAAAATAGTCATTGATAACGCTCAGGATTTTAAGTCTATGGAAATGATCCATTTATGTCAGAAATACAATATTTTTTTAGATCACTACAGCTTATTATCCTCAAGGGAATGGGTTGGTTGAATCATTTAACAAGATATCGATGACTATAATAAAAAAAATTTTGACATAAAATAAAAAAATCTTGGCATATCCACTTAAAGTATGCATTATGGGAAAATCGAATCAACACCAAGAAACATATAGATATGTCCCCTTTCCAATTGGTCTATGGTACTGATGTTATCCTTCCTATCAACCTTTCTCTTCCTATGATGAAACTCTATCAAGATGAAAATGAAGAGCCAAACGATGTTACGAGAAGGATGAATCAAATCATCGAAGTTCAACATAACAAAGTGGAAGTGGATGATAAGCTTCAAAATTACCAAGATAATATGAAGGCCATTTTCGATAAAAAAATCCAAAGACAGGTAGTTTATTCCTGGAAATTTAGTTTTAAAATGGGAAACTATAAAGGAATATGCAGGGAAACATCGCAAATTCAATCATCTCTTGTTCGGACCATTCAAAATTGTATCTGCTAAGGAAAAACAATCCTTCTCACTGGAAAACCTTGATGGAGAAGTTCTCAACACTCCTATCAATAGGCATTACTTAAAACATTTCATGTAGTAGTCACATTTTGGATTTCCATTGTATACATCGGATTGAATTGACATTGTCTATTTTTATTTTCAATTTTTCTTTCCTTTTTGTAAATTATCTGAGTCGCTCGATCATAGGTAATAAATATTTTCAATAAATTTATGATTGCTTGGCATCATTAAAATGAAAAATAAAAACATTTGCCATCTCTATTCTACATGATTTCCTGGCATTTTTCATTTTATTCCTTTTGCAGAATATATCTTGTTGAACAAGAGATGATGCTGAACGAAAATTAGACACACAATTTCTCTAAAACCAGATGATAAAATAATAATTTGCCTTGCTGAAAATTCAAAAGAAATATGAGTTATGAGTTCCTACCCTTCTAGTTCAAATAAAATTTTAAGGAAATCTTTTGAAATGAACGCGAACGAAGTTTCACTCATGATAATATTATCACTTGACCTAAAAATCAGAGAGGTATAAAATTTCAACTTGAAGTGTCATACTGATAAATTCTGAAGCCATCTCTAAAATAAATATAAAATAAAAATAAATAAGTTCAAAGGAAATCTGAACTAAATACACAAACTTGTGTGGGATTGGAATTTTTACGTCATGTCCTCTGAATCTTCAATTTGGTTATTTTTCACCTATTCCCAAGTTCTTATCCACTTCATATTTTATTTATCCTATCTTAGTCTTCATAGAAATAAAGAAACTTACCTTGACTCTGAAAACTCAAAAACATATTTTTAAAACAAGATTAGACGAAAATCTTTATGTTCCTTTGATTTTAATTGAAAAGGTATGTCCAGGGTAATCCTGATAACTTTAGATCTTCTATTAGACATTAAAATGAATAATTTTCTCAAGGTTGATCCCTGAAAGATTAAGATCCCCACAAAATTTTTCCTATAGGCAAAGGTGTATTGAAAATTGAAATAAATTTATTTTCAGAGTATCCTTAAAAAAGTTGTTGACAGACATTCCTTTCAAAAATTTTAAACATATATCATCCCGTGTATGATACATACAGATTGATTGCCCCCACTTCAAAATGTTAAAATATAATACATATGGTGAAAGGAAATTCATAATTTGATTGCCCCAATCTTGTTCAAAAGAGATGATGAAAGGAAATTCATATAATGATTGCCCTCATCTCAGCAAAATGTAAAGGTGCTAATTGAAGTGGTGGAAATAAATTCAATGGGAGAAGTAGATAACTTCACGGGGGTACTGAACAGGCTCATTGGTAGTGAAGCAATATCTATGATATCTATATAGATGTCACACATATCCATATAACATACTGATCCAAGTGGATATCGGTGGCCACCCACCTATTCCATGGGCTTGAAAAACAATTTTCCATCTTGGCATTGTTTCGGCAGTTTTTCGGGTTCCAAACTTTTGGGGTCGTTTTGAGGCCCTAAACAACATTTTTTGGCAATTTGGGGCCCAAGTGAATATTAAAGGCACTAACCTAGGCCAGTAGAAATTTGTTCTTCTCAGTTAGACCTTTCCAATAGTGTATCAAGAGCCCAAAACAAATATCGTATGAAAAAGGTACGCGCCTGGGAAGTTGATATATCAACTACCCCCATCAGGGCCCGCAAACCTTTTGGCTTTTCATATTTCGGGGTTAGGGTTTTGCATTTTACTTATGTTAAAAAGGCCTTTGGAGCCTCATTGTAACAATCATCATCTTGAGAATGAGCACAACCATCACATCTCTTCTAAGATATAAGATGCCACCATTCTAGCGAGTCTTTCACTCTGTATTTTTACAGTATCTGTACATTTCTTTCATTAATAGAAATTGTATATTATTGTATTTCTCTGTTTCTGGCAATATTTATGTGTAGTTCATTGTAGTATATCTTCTTTCATTTTTTTCTAAAAAATAATCTGGATCAGTGGTATCAGAGCATGCTGCTCTTTATCGGTTTTCAATGCATATCCCCGACGAGGTCTGAGTGTAGCAGGTTGGGTCTCGAGCTTGTCTCTCTTGAGGAAAATCGCTCTCGCATGCCCGATAAACTTTCCATGGTGGAAGAAAATAAAAATTATGGAGCAAAAGATTCTAATAATCTATTGCTTGAGAAATCTCTCACGCAACAAAAGGACGAAATGATGGAGAATTTTTTCCACATCCTTCAATGTCTGCCGATAACAACAAGCGCATCTTCATCAAGAGACCACTTTGGAGGCACCTCTCCTTTCAAGGTACAGGTTAATTTTGATATTCCTGTATTTGAAGGTCAGATAGATGCAGATGCCCTAGACAAATGGTTAAATCTGTTATAAGGATATTTCTATGTTCACCATTTTTCTGAAAGGGAAAAGATCACCTTCGCACTCCTTAAGGCTCTCCCCCATGTCAAACATTGGTGGGAAACTTACTGGGAGAAACGTTCCATAGAGGAGTCTGGAATATATGGGGTCAAGCCCACTTGGGATTTTTTTGTGGATGTGGTAAGGGAACAATATTACCCTGTTGGAAACTATGAGGACCAATATATGAGATGGACCACACTGCGACAAGAAAGGGGCCAAGAAGTTCCAGAGTTCACCAATACCTTGCATACCTTAAGCACCAAGCTGGGTATCAAGGAATCTGAATGACATTTGGTTCTAAAATACCGTGGGGATCTACACAGATACATCCAAACTGAAATGGATTTTCTGGACATCCCATCACTCAGTGTTTCCTATCAATATGATGTTAAAATCGATCAGAAATTTAAGCACTAAAACAAATGGGAGTTCAGTTCTACAAATCCACAAAAACCAAAGTATGAGAAGGACGGCCCTAACAAACAACTTCCTGAAAACCAGTCTAAGCCACAGGAAAAGAAGGGTCACAAAAAGACCAAGAAGGACACCGAAAAATGGTGTGATTTCCACAAAATCCCCTAGCACAACAATAATGAATGTCACTCAAAAAAATCATTGGTGGCTGAGATCAAATACGAGTTGAACCCTGATTTAGAATCTGATTATGAAAATACTCGAAAAAGACAGATCATTGACGCAGACCCCACTGCTATTGTCATGATCACAACAATTCAACCAAAAGAACCAACAGATCCTAAAGAGGGGGAGCTCATTTTTCATTCAGAGATGTGCGTGAAGGGGACCCCGTTGCATTTAATTGTTGATATAAGAGACTAGAAGAGCCTCATCTCAGTAGAGATCGTCAAATAGTTAGTATTATTGACGACACCACACCTACAACCATACAACATCGGGTGGCTTTTCCAGGGACGAGATCTTTGTGTCAGCCAACATTGTCTATTTCCATACGACATCCAACCTTTCAAGGATGAGGTATTATGTGATGTTTCCCCACTAGATGTCTTTGATGTTCTCTTGGGCCAACCATATATGTAGAAACGCCATGTTATTTATGAGTCTCAACCTTGCAGTGTCATTGTTTCTCTAGGGGTAATCTCTATAGAATACTAGAGGTATTTCTAACTACTATTCCACCTAAACAATGCCACAATTTAGTATCTAATACTACAAACTTAAGCTTCTTCACAATCTAGAGCCTCGGCCCAAGCACCTTCTATCCAACAGAAGAAGGTCGACAAGGTTATAGAAAAGTGCAAAGATTCATTTTTCACACAGTCACCTCATATAGCCATACTGGTTAAAAAGGTCCAACCCTTCCAACCACAGGTTCATGAAAACCTTCAACAAGCTAAGCAACACAACTTCTCCAACAAGGAAAGCAACTCACCGAGATTCATATTCAGCAAACACTTCCCCTCTCCCCTGGGAACTCAATGCAAGGGATACCATTTCTTTCTAAGGAGGGAGGATTGATCCAATTGGATATCAGTGGCAACCCACCTATTCCACGGGCTCGAAAAACAGTTTTCCATCTTGGCAGTTTTTCGGTAGTTTTTCAGGTTCCAAATTTCTGGGGTCGTTTCGAGGCCCTAAATGATGTTTTTTAGCGATTTGGGGCCCAGTCGATTACTTGAGGAACTAACCTGGGCCAGTTGAAAGTCGTTCTTATCGATTATACCTTTCCAACTATGTATCAAGCGCCCAAAATGGAGATCGTATGCAAAAGTTACGCCCCGAGGAAGTTGACGTATCAACTACCCCCGTCGGGGCATGCAAACCTTTTGGATTTTCATCTTCCAGGTTTAGGGTTTTGGATTTTACTTAAGTTAAAAAGGTATTTGGAGCCTCATTGTAACAATAATATTCTTACAAATGAGTGCAACTATCACATCTCTTCTCAAAGATAAGCTGCCACCATTCTAGTGAGTCTTTCACTCTGTATTTTTACATCTTTGTACATTTCTTTCATTAATAGAAATAATGTATTACTGTATTTCTTTATTTGTGGAAATATTTGTGTAGTTCATTGTAGTATCTCTTCTTTCATTTCGTTCTAAAAAATAATCTGGATCACATACGTTGTCATCTAGTTCTCTTTCAGTGATATTTACATCCTAAATCAACTAATGATTCCCTAAATAAATTGTTACATTTGCTTAACCTTGATACAAATGAATTCGGTCGAAGTCTGATATTTCAGTTAAAGATATTTTTATTATCTTAAAAAATTCTAAAATCAGTTTTAATAAAAGGAAATTTTAAATAGCCTAACTTAAGATCAATCATTAAGTATGTTTTGAAGGTTTTTGAGATTTGGTTAAGTTCATTTTTCTATGAATGATTAATTCATAAATAAAACTGGAAAATGTTTTTCGAAAAACAATAATTACTCCATTTACCCAATAAAGGCACTTGGTCTACTATTCTTTCGTGCCTCACAGGGAGCCACAATCCCTAGATGGATCCTATGTTGGAACACACACATTTTTGAGCTTTTGAGCTCTATATTTTTCACCTCTTAGAAATACAATTTTACCCAAAACGAGCAAAAACTTAGAAAATTGTCTTTTAATTGTAAACCAAATTCATTGATTGTTATTTAGAAATAAAGCGCTTACATTATCTATTTTCAATGATTTCCTTAATTTGATCGAATGATCCTAATGATCTCCGAAGTTTTGGAGCCACCTGAGTTTTAAAGAGTAAGTCTCTAACGGTTGCTTCAGAGCTCCGTGCTTCGGATGTTCCAGAAAACCCTGAAACCTGAAGATAGCCACTCATGATTTTTCCTAAAGAAATTAAGGACAGAAGTCATAGGACACATTTCCTTTTGAAGTCTTTACTTGAGTTGACATGTGGCACTCATTTTTTACAATTACATTGGATGATTCAATGTTTTCAAGTGACACGTGGCACCTCTCTTTCTTGACACATCATCAAAATGACGTCATCCCTACCACGTAACTCTGAGAGGTTACTCTTTGGGAGTTTTAAATTTCATAATCCCCGAAGTATCAAAATGTCGAAGTATTAGACATTTCAAAAAGTAAAAAGGAGTTAATAAAACATTTAATAATAGAGCTTTATCGTGATTAAGAGTTAATTAATTACTTCATAGTTTCGGATTTCTATAAGTTTCCCTTGTGTTATATTCAAAACCTACGAAGTCTGAACTTTCGAAATACTTAAAGTTAAACACGATTAATTAAGACTTAAGGGTGATCTCTCATAAATTAATTATTCATAGTTTCAGATTTCAGAAAGTTTCCCTTGTGTTATATTCAAAACCTCTGAAGTCTGAACTTCTGAAACACTTGAAGTTAATACAACGTCCTAAACATGATTAATTAAGACTTTAATAGTGATTAATTAGAGATTAATTCCTCTGCGAATTCAGACTTCGAGAGATATCCACCCTGTCACGTTCAAAAATCTTGAACGTGAACCATCGAAGTACTAATGAAATTTATGATTGATTAAGGATAATGATTTCAAATAAGGATTGTGAATCGCGAGGTAATGAATTCCATTAAGTTTAATAAATTTTTCGTCAGTGGAGCTATACGAAGATCTTTAGACTTTTCGAATAAATAACTTTGAATTTCAAATTAGTTTATACCAATTTCAATTAGCAGTTTCTTATTCAGTGAAGAACTTATAGACTCCTATTGTCACAGGTTGACTAATTCTATTCCCTTGAAAACGATGGTAGGGAAGGGCTAAATAGACAGAAATGGGAGCAAGAATCCACAATAGCACAAACCTTCCAAAGTACTAAGTCTCTGAAGTGAGAGATCTGGAGCCGTGTGTCCTTTTGATTTAGATGGTTGAGATTTACTTTGGGACTACGGGCTTTGTGTGTTTCGTGATGCATAACAGTGCAAACCTTCTGGAGTGTCATATTTATTGACACGTGTCCACTTCAATCAACAGTATAGATGAAATCTGGGCTTCAAAACTTTAGGAGTTCTTTACTCAACACTTCTTTCTTCCTCCCAGAATACAATATCATTGAATAAGGGGATCATATGTGTAACTTTCCCTAGCTGTCATCCCACTGGATGGGAAAACGCTACTGTGCAGAATAACATCATTCTCATACAATATTTAAAACTTGCATTTAAATCATATTAAACACATTTAAACTCAGAGTAAGAACAAGATTACTTCTAACATAAATAATCCCTGGCATTAACAATAATTCATATGCATAGCAAAATACATGAGAATATTGCAAGGATCACATACATGCATATACTTATAAATTAAGTACAAAAATTAACACTTATCTTTTATTACTGGCGTAATTCCACCAACCACGTGCAGGCCTTCCACGAACCTCCCATCCTTAGACCACACTGCTCATCACTCTCAGTAGTGGGTCACCCCCGAGCTGGGACAAAGCTCCACCCAAGGCAAGGAATCCTAGTCTAGGTTGAGGTTACAGGAAAAACTGTGCATAATAACTAGAAGGATTCTTCCCAGGATGCCTTCTTATGCCCACTACTCATGGACTCTCATTCCACACATGCTTGTTCCACCCGGGAGTATACACCTTCACAAGCATAGTCCATCAGTGCTACACCTCCCTCTCTGGGTCTCGGCAACTGGCCGGATCAGGAAGTCTCAGAGATCTGTAGCTGGTGTTGAACTCTCTCTGGGAGAAAACCACATCCCAACAAACTCTCTCACCTGGAGAGATCTACTCACATGCCTAAAAACCTACCTATTCTACCACAAGCCTAACAATCCATTTCTTCAGCCCCTTCTGACTCAATTCCTGCATGGTGGGGATAACCACAACCCAACCCCACTTAGGAAAACATAAAGCATCAACCTATAGACAGATCGGGTACAGATTCAACTCTGCAATGGCAGATAGACTGGGTTCTTGAACTCACAAGTCGACTTTCCCCTCTTGACTAGTTCTCTCAACGGTGCATAGGTATGTCAAGGGCAGACACAGACCAATCATGGAATCAGACAAAGGATGTTTTGGTCATCAGGAAGACGTCTCTGTTTTCCTTGTTTTCAGAGATGTGTGAGGGTATGCTTGCAGAGGTCAGATGGGATTCACCATTCAGATAGTTGACGATAGAATGGAGGAGGAACCCCCATCACGGCTCAACTCAATAGTTTTAACTACATGCACTTTGGTTGACACTTGTCACCCATGAAGCTGCATGCCCTCCATCAGCATGTGTTCCTCTCTAGGAACGTAGGACAAAACATATATTTCACTTGGATTTTTGGAATAATATTAAAATATTATTCCCAAGGTCTTAAGCCCCTAGGCTCAACACTTAGCCTCTCTTTCCAACCTTCCAGCCCCCAATCCCTTACCCACTATATGGAGGCTTAGTCCCCCATCACTCATTCATCATGGTCGGTCTGCACACAACGATGTTTATATTTTTATTAATGTTCTGCATGATTACATATACAAAAGCAGGCTCCTAGCCTTAACACTTAGGCTCTCCGGCCTAATAACACATAAGCCCACCAACTTATATAAACTTGGCTCACCAGCCTATATAAACTTGGCTCACCAGGCTATAAAACATAATTACAATTCATAATGCAAGCTTTATACTTCATAGACATGATTTAAAACAGGGCTTGGCCTTGGGGACATTACAATCTTCTCCCCTTATTTTTGCACTGTCCTCAGTGAAACTTTACACTGCATCTGCAAGCTTTTCAAAATTTTCAAAAATATGTGGGTACTATGCCCTCATAACATCTTCATTCTCCCATGTCACGTCCTCAGGACCATACCAGGTCCAATGGACCTTTACAACCCCTATAGCTTGATTCCATAGCTATTTGTTTTTCCTGTCCAATATGCGCACATGATGCACTTGCAGGACACCTTCTTGTTCCACCTGAATCACATTCCAATCGATAACATGATTAACATATGGTATATATCTCTTAAGAAATGAAACATGAAACACATTATGTATAGTGATAGATGTAGGTAATGCAAGCATATATGCAACTGGCCCAATCCTTTCTAGGATTTCAAATGGCCCAAAAAATCTGGCTTCCAACTTGGCACAACTTCCCAGCTTCAGGGAACTCCTGTTAGCTTTCACTTTCAGGAAAACATGATCACTCACTTTGAAATCTCTGTGGGTTCTATTCTTATCAGCATAAATTTTCTGCCTGTCCTGGGCATCTTTCAAATTCTGCTTAATTTTTATCATTTGGTCCTCCATCTTTTTGAGTAACTCTGGCCCAACTACTGCTCTATCAGCTGGATTATCCCAGCTCACTGGAGTATTGCACTTTCTTCCATAAAGTGCTTCAAATGGGCTCATCTTCAATGATGCATGATACCCATTGTTGTAGGCAAATTCTAACAAGTGCAGGTAGTCTTCCCATCTTGATGGTTTGTCCATCACATACATTCTCAGTATGTCTTATATTACTTTGTTCACCCTCTTTGTCTATTCATCAGACTCAAGATGATAAGTTGTACTAAAGTTTAGATTTGTTTCAAATCCTTTGAACAATCCTTTCCAGAAATTCGAGGTGAATTTCGGGTCTCTGTCAGACACAATCATTTTAGGAATTCCGTGCAATCGCTCCACTTCCTTCACGAAAATATCAGCAACATCTACTGCCTTGTGAGTAGTTTTCAGTGGAATAAAATGAGCATCTTTTGTAAGCTTGTCCACCACCACCATGATTGAATCATGCAGCTTGGATGTTTTGGGAAATCCTGTAATAAAATCCATTGTCACCACTTCCCACTTCCACTCAGGAATGGGTAAAGGTTGCAGCAACCCTGCTGGGTGCCTATGCTCAGCTTTAACTTTTTGGCAATCCATGCATCTGGCGATGTATTCAACGATATCTCTCTTCATACCTAGCCAAAAGTAATGGCTCTTGACCACTGCTACTATTTTCTGATATCCAGGGTGCCCTGCATAAGTCACGTTATGCATTTCTCTTAGAATCACAAGTTTCAAACCCTGGACATTGGGTATATACACTCTGTTTTTGTACAGAAGTATTCCATCAGCTTCCAAGGTGTAATTTTCCTCTTTTTGTGGTCTCTCACTCTGTTGTAGCTTTGCTACCAAGTCTATGTACTGCAGATCTGATTTTTCATCTTCCAAAATTCTATCCTTAATATCAGTCTTGTACATGCTAATGGCTAAAGCATGTAAGTTGTGCACCTTTCTGCTGAGTGTATCGACCACCTTGTTTTCCTTCCCTTTGATATGCTTGACATCAAAGTCATATTCACACTGAAATTCTAGCCACCTACTTTGTCTAGCGTTTAGGGTTGGTTGATCAAACAAATATTTCAGACCCTTATGGTCTATTTTGAGTTCAAACCTCCTTCCCATGAGGTAATGCCTCCATTTCCTCAGAGCGTGAATGATTGCTGCCAACTCCAAATCATGAGTGGCATAATTATTTTCTTTCTCTTTCAACTTCCTGGACTCATAACAGATTACAAATCCATTCTGACTGAGAAATCCTCCCAATCCTTCTTTACACGCATCTTTGCACACCATGAAATCCACATATGGATCTGCAATCCTCAAGATTTGAGCCCTGGTTAACAACTACTTCAATCGTTGGAAACTTTTCTCACACNTCTTTGAGAACCCTGCGATAAACCTTTTGTAATAGACCGCTAGACCCATAAAGGATCTAACTTCCACCACATTCCTTGGTGCTGACCATTCTCTGATGGAATCAACCTTCTCAGGATCCACGAAGATCCCTTCTTCTGAAATAACGTGCCCCAAGTAATGGATCTGCCTTTGATAAAATAAGCATTTTCTCAACTTGGCATACAGCTAGTGTTCTCTCAACACTTGCATCACCATCCTCATGTGTTGTTCATGCTCTTCCTCTAACTTGGAATACAACAAATTTTCATCCAGGAAGACTATGACAAACTTTTCTAGATAGTCCTTGAATACACCATTCATCAAGCACATAAAAACAATAGGTGCATTCGATAGCCTAAACGGTACCACTATGAACACGTAATGAACATACCTTGTTCTAAAGGTGGTCTTGCTGATTTATTCATCCTTTATTCTTACCTGGTGATATCCCAATCTGAGATCTATCTTTGAAAATATTTTCGCACCTTTCAAATGATCGAAAATATCGTTGATCCTCGACAAAGGATACTTGTTCTTGACAGTTACTTTGTTCAACTGTCTGAAATCAATGCACAGCCTCAACGTCCTATCCTTCTTCTTCACGAACAGGACCAGGGCACCCCAAGGTGACATGCTTGGGTGAATGTACCCCTTCTTTAGAAGTTATTCAAGCTGCAATTGCAACTCTTTCAGCTCTGGCGTACTCATTCTATAAGGATCTTTCGACACTGGAGCTACTCCAGGCATCAAATTTATAGAGAAATCTATATCTCTCTTCGGAGGTAGTCTGGGTACCTCCTGAAATACATATTCAAACTTTGTTAGTACTGCATGATCCTAAATACTTGACATCTTATCCTTAGGCATTTCCCCCACATGGGTTGCAAATAATTGACATCCTTTTCTGTAGCACTTCTTCAGCTACATTGCTAAGATTTCTCTAACAGTCACAGCTCTAGGAATTCCTTGGACGACTCTCTAATTCCCTTCTTCATCTAAGCAAGTGAATGTCTTGTTCCAACAATCTAAGATGGCATGGTGCTGTTCCAACCAGTCCATCCCAATTAGACAGTCATAAGAGCCTAACGGAAGAATGTTCAAATCGGCCTTTGTGCTCAGTCCATTCATGTCCACAGGACATGACTTGACTAACTCCATGACTTTCCTCTTGGTTCCTATAGCTAGTTTCACTAACCAAGACTTTTCATGTTTTCTTCTTATCAAATGCAAAATTTCTACCACTCTAGGGTCTATATAACTATGGCTAGCCCATGAATCAATTAAAATAATAAATGGTTGATTGTTAATCATACTTTCCACTTCAATCATGTGCGACTGAAATTCAACTTGCTTATTGTCTAGGGCTGCATAGATCCTTGGCATTCTAATGCCCATGTCCTCCACTGTTTCAACTTGTTGAACATTATGGACAACTCTTGCTTTGCCATTTTTATGGGGACAATCTCTGTAATTGTGGTTCTCTTTACAGCCCCAACACTGAATGGGCATCTGTCTTGGCCTTTCTTCCCCCATTCTAGCCATTCTTAGCTCTCTAAATGATGGATGTCCTTGAGGACTATTTCTGAAAAAGGGAGGTTTGTTTCCCTTCTGCCTCTGTTCTTTCGTAAACTTCTTTTGGTCATCCCAAGCCTTTCGAAAGGTAAGATTTTCTCTTTGTTGTTCATATAAGCATTTCACTCTTCTTATTATTTCTTCCATAGTCTTAGGATCATCATACTAAATCTTGTCACCAATGGAAGGTGGCAGTCCATTCATATACCTCTGAATCTTGATCACCTCATCTTTGATAAATGGAACATACTTCAGTAATTCCAAAAAAAATTGTTCGTGTTCATCAATGGTCATGCTGTCTAGCTTGAGTTCGAAGAAATCTTTCATCTTTCTATCATAATATCTTTTAGTTAAGTATTTCTTCTTGAAACACCTCTTGAATTCTTGCCATGTGATGTCTTTCTCTCTAATGTGTTGCACTTGCACAAGCTGATCCCACCACATGGATGTTTTTCCTTTTAGTTGATACATCGCAATTCTTCCTTCTGCATGAGAGGAATAATTCTATAGTTGGAAATATTTCCTCATGCCAAACAACCATGTTTCAACATCTTCCTCCTTCATATGTTCTCCATCAAATGTAGGAGGCTTAATCTTATTCATCTCCCCTTTCAATTCATCCACTCTAGATCTTCTATGCTTTTTGGTAGGAGATGGGCTTGAACTATTGTGTGCTTCCCTACTGGAATGCTTTGGGGAGTGACGAAGATGTCTACTGACACTCCTTGATCTTCTTTTCCTATCAGGGGTCCTGTGACTCTCTATCTTGCTTGATACACTCTCCTTTTCCAATTTCTTCTCTATTCTTTCCAGACTCTTCAACATATTTATGTTGAATTCACCCTGCCGATCCCTAACCCTCATGAGATTTCGGTTATTGGCTAGGCGAGCCTGGGCTTCTTTCTGCAATCTTTCAATGATTTTCATCATATGCCCTTCCTTATTCAATTCTCTTCCGTTCCCATTGGAGTTCGATCCTTCAACTCTCAAGTTGACATCCCTTCCTTCTCTTTCATTCTCTAAATTGGAGGCAATATGCACCTCTTCCATTTCTATACTCAGCGTCGATTTACAGCTGTCCTGACACTCGTTGAACTCTGGACACACAACGTGTAGTCAACCGAAGTTTTCCAGGCCTTAAACCCTTAATAAAACTACAACATTCATAAACCAACGCGAATTAAAAAAACGTTTTGATTCCATGAATTTTTTGAGCTCTGTTTGGCTCTTCCATTTTCGGCAATAGCCCCCGTTTTCTTTGTATCCAACTCATGCATCCATGGACCATGATCAAATGCTAAAATTCTAGGTGCCAAAAGGCTCTCCAAATGAAATTTTGGGTTTCAGAATTTTGGGGCTTCCAGGTTTCATGATTTCGGGGCTTCGGGGTTTCGGGATTTCAGGGTTTTGGGGTTTCGAGGATTTGGTCCCAGAGGTTCCTGCACTCCCTTCCCTCTCCAACTCCCAACTTCTGAAATCTCGATTTGTTTTACCCTTCGGGCCCACATAGCACATTTTTCGCCCACAACCATGGTGGCACGTGGCACGTTCAGGAGGGTCCACGTCACCTTCAACGACGTCATCAGGTCCCACCATGCTCACTTTTCTTTTCGACCCACTAGCACATGGTACACACCCATGTGTCCACATCCATTCCAAGTGAAATCCAATGGTTAGACCTCCCTCAGATCTATGACACAGATCCTTTTGGCGTTTTGCGATTTTGGGGTTTCGGGTTTTCGGTAACCAGGAGTTCACGATGTAGCGACTCCTAGTCTCTCGTCACTGCAATCCACAAATTCTGAAAAAAAAATGATTTCCTTACCCTATGGGCCCAAAGCACAACTATTTCCCACCAATGTAGTTACACATGGTGTCCTTAAGAAGGTCAACCTCACTCCCAACAATGTCATGGGGCCCCAGTACTTTCACTTTTCATTTCAGAGTTTCGGGCATAAGGAGTTCGTGCATCCACACATCTTGGACTTTCGTTTGCCGAAATTCTGAAATTACTGTCTATCATCTACTTGATCCAACGGTCCTGTTTCCCCACAATCTGATGACTCAGATATCATTGTCATTTTGCGTATCGGGATTTTGTGTGTCACGAGGTCGAAGGATTTTCCACCTTCGTCCTCCCTATCCCGAAAAGTCGATTGCTTCCTAGACAATTAATGGTCCAGATCTCTCTTAGATCAACGGTTGTGATCTCTCTTAGATCGATGGTTGTGATCCAATCGTGAATTCATGTTTCGTGAATTCTCAAAAACTCACCCTTTGACCATTTCAAGTTACGATTAAGTGAAAGGTTGATCGCTCTCCATGTGTCCTTTCCAATGGATGGTCCTGACGAATTTGGGATTTAACATATCACGATTTCCAAACTCCTGTGCAACTCTAAGGGGTTTTAAGCCTTGTGCACGTTCTCCAGACATAATTTCTTCTCAAAACCTTGGTCCAAAGACCACTTATCCGGCCCATCCAGGATCAGAGTTGAAACCAGGCTTTGATACCATACTGTAACATCCCCCAGGTGTCATCCCACTGGCCGAGAAAATGCTACTATGTGGAACAACGTCATTCTCATACTTGATTAATAAATTGCATTTAAATAATATTAAACACATTTAAACTCAGAGTAAGCACAATATTATTGCTAACATAAATAATCCCTGGCATTAACAATAATTCATATGCATAGCAGAATACATGAGAATATTGCAAGGATCACAGACATGCATATACTTATAAATTAAGTACAAAAATTAACACTTATCTTTTATTACTGGCATAATTCCACCAACCACATGCATGCCTTCCATGAACCTCCCAGCCTTAGACCATGCTGCTCATCACTCTCAGTAGTGGGTCACCCCTGAGCTGGGACTAAGCTCCACCCAAGGAAAGGAATCCTAGTCTAGGATGAGGTTACAGGAAAAACTGTAAAAAATAACTGGAAGGATTCTTCCCAGGATGCCTTCTTACGCCCACTACTCACGAAATCTCATTCCCCACATGCCTATTCCACCCAAGAGTATACACCTTCACAAGCACATTCCATCAATGCTACACCTCCCTCTCTGGGTCTCAAAAATAGGCCAGATCAGGAAGTCTCAGAGCTTCGTAACTGGTGTTGGACTTTCTCTGGGAGAAAACCACTTCCCAACAAACTCTCTCACCTGGAGAGAGCTTCTCATAGGCCTGAAAACCTACCTCTTCTACCACGGGCCTGACAACCCGGTTCTTCAGTCCCTTCTGACTCAATTCCTTCATGGTGGGGATAACCCCAACCTAACCCCACTTAGGAAAACAGAAAGCATCAAACTATAGATAGATCAGGTACGGATTCAGCTCTATAATGGCAGATAGACTAGGTTCTTGAACTCACAAGTCGACTTTCCCCTCCTGATCAGTTCTCTCAACGGTGCATAGGTATGTCAAGGGAAGATGCAAACCAATCACAGAATCAGACAGATGATGTTTTGGTCATCAGGAAGACGTCTTCGTTTTCCTTGTTCTCAGAGCTGGGTGAGGGTATGCTTGCAGAGGTCAGATGGGATTCACCGTTCAGACAGTCGATGGTAGAATGGAGGAGGAACCCCCATCATGGCTCAACTCAACAGTTTTAACTGCATGCGCTTGGGTTGACACTTGTCACCCATGACGTTGCATGCCCTCCATCAGCATGCGTTCCTCTCTAGGAACTTAGGAAACAACATATATTTCACTTGGCTTTTTGGAATAATATTAAAATATTATTCCCAAGGTCTTAAGCTCCTAGGCTCAACACTTAGCCTCTCTTTCCAACCTTCTAGTCCCCAATCCCTTACCCACTCTGTGGAAGCTTAGTCCCCCATCACTCATTCATTGTGGTCGGTCTGTACACAGTGGTGTTTATATTTTTATTAATGTTCTGCATGAGTACGTATACAAAAGCAAGCTCCCAGCCTTAACACTTAGGATCTCCGGCCTAATAACACATAAGCCCACCAACTTATATAAACTTGGCTCACTAGCCTATAAAACATAATTACAATTCATAATTCAAGCTTTATACTTCATAGACATGATTTACAATAGGGATCAACCTTGGAGACATTATAATATGACACGTGTCCCCTATTTTAATTAACATACATGAATTTCATGAATTTCACTCTATCTTCTCTACATGTGACCAAGAGATGTGACCTTGGCTTAACCTTTTGGGTCTTATCTCAATTTTCAAAATCGATAGTCGTGTTTTAATGGACAGTGGATATCAGCGACCAAGAACAATTTTGGGGGGCGAAGTTGCACAAGGTTTAATTTTGGAGGGATTTAAACCACGGTTTTATCTCGGGGGTACGTCACATCACCAGGTGCATTATGGGGAGAAAGGCAGGTTACCTTAAAACCACTTCGTCGCGCCCCTGAAAAATGGAAAAGCATAAAGGGACTCAACACCTTCCCTCCACCCGTTGTACCTTTCACCCTCTAGTCTGTCACACTCACTACACGTCACTTACCCCATCTATCCCTACAACCTACATCCTTGCATCCACTCATCCTACCTCCTTATTAGACAATTTTACCCACGTCATCCTATTCGTGAAATATTAATCTTCCCCATAACTGTTAGCCATCCCATAATGAGCCAACGCTGAGCTACATGTCCAATTACCACCCCCATATGTTAAACTGCAATTCTTTATCCCCGTAAATGCATTCAAAGGGACATATGGAAACAAAATTAGATGGAAAATATAGTAAGCCAATGATTGTGGTGGCCTTAATGTACATGTGTACTCAATTCAAATAACAAAGGAAAATGAGTGCATCTGCGAGTAGACGAAGATATAGAAGAAGCGCAAACAAAAATCAGAAATATTTGCTTATTGTTATTTTCAATTTTTTTCTATTTTTAGTGATACATGGTGGGAAGTCCAATGGTTTTAGTTGTGACAAATTTTGTATAAATAGATAGATTTAAAATCTATTCGTGGGTGCTTCTTGTTGAATGTAATAGAGAAAATCATTTTTGTGTATTAATACAAGTGCATGCATAGATTCTAAGTTTCATTCAATTTGAGTTATGTGGTCTTTTGTGTTACCATTTCTCTGAATTTCTTTCTGTAATTCTTGAAGAGTGGTTGATATTTAGTATTACATCTACTACAATCATATTATATCAGGAGTTCATTTAGTAAACAACTTTTCCTTTGTTATTACTATGAGTAAAAAAATACCTGTGATCTATGTGAATTACTACATTCTTATATGTTGTTCAAGGGTGTGTCTTATACTTTTATTCTACTACAAACAAGGTGAGACTTATCTGTAATTGATACCTGACTTTGTTTAACAATTTTGTAAGTCTTTCTACATCATTTTACATTATAATTGTGAATCCGATAACGAGATACAACCTCTGTACTATCTTATCACTAATTTCATGTAAAGATTATTTCTCAGAAAACTGAAGGTAGAAAAAACACTCATAAAAACATTTAATTTAAAACCTTTGATTCTTGACATTATTCTTTGAGACTAGAATAAATCTCAGGAACAACAGTGCATATCAGCTTTCCCTACCCTGCAAGTCTTCCTTGTCTTTTTATTTTTGAAAAGACTCAGAGGTGTACGTGATCTGTTAAGGGTCAGCCTGCATACATACGTGCTCTACATAGTAGACAACCCATGTACATACTCCCTCTGCACAGTAGACAGCCCACGTACATACGCGCTCTGCAAAGTAGACAACCCACATACATATGCAGGATGTTGATGCAACAACCCGTGTTTCTGTTTCATGAAAGTATTTTTAATAAAGAGGGAGTTTTCCTCTTTCATGAAAGAAATTCAAACTTCTCAAGGCTTTTCTTGAATCATCCAGAGTCTTTGTCTATGGCCATAGCTTGGGTATAAGTTTCAGTTTACTTGTTTCCTTAGTCTTCTTGTGTTTTCCTTAAAAGTTTTTGAGCAAGATGTCAAGTCTTTATCATTCTTGTTTTCAGTTTTCTCTTTGACCCGAAGGGTGCTTCCATGTCTGAGTTTCACTTGCACCTATTAGTTTCTCTAGTGTCGATTGGCATAACTATCCTTTCCACTAGATAGTCAACTGCTTAATTTATCTTTAGGAAACTTTTTAGTGTATGCTTTTTGTTCTATTCTAGTCAAGCCTTACTGTGTCATTTGATCATTTCACACATTGGAATATAAACAACTCCGCCAGTCACAAAGGCTTCAAAGCCTGTTGTCGGTTACTTTGGAGCCACCTCCACCACCATTGAGGTGAAGACTTGGTCAGGAAGGATCATTCAAAGTGATCGTGTCGTAGGAGACTGTGCCTGAGCTTGCTCCAAGAGGATACTTTCTAACTCTAGAGGAACCTACCATTTCTCACCTTGAGGCAGAGGGTCTCAAGCCATCCAACCCTCCAATTGCCGACTTGTTGGCACCGATATTGATTCAGATTTTCTCTCCCGAGGTGACATATTCTGAGCGCCAGCTAGTCCTACGAGCGACAATAGAAGCGAATGGTGCTACTTCGTCTGGGAGTCCTCATACTCTCATTACAGATAATACTTCAGGGGGCATCTTACCTCCTCTTCCACCTTTTCTAGTTAGGAACACAGTGGTTTCGACTCCCTCAACTTCGGGAAGCTTGCTGATACCTTTTTTGGCTTCGACCACTGTTCCATTTACTTAGAGTGCAACATGCCCTCCCTTCTCATATGGGATGCCCGACTTTTATACAAACTAGGTTCTTACTTATTATACCTTACAGACCATGGGTCTGGGGGCATGTATCTCAAACGCTCTCATGTAAGGGTCAATCGGGGGCACTACTATCCCTTTTAATGTTATCCCTTATGGTGGGGTTCATATACCTCCTCTGTCCCCTTCGCTCGGTGGTGATTTTCAGCAGCGAATCAGGCCAAACACTAATTATATCTTGTTTGGTGGAGGAATTTTAGGACCTTCATCTTATTCAACATCAGTGGGATCTATTTCGTTCTCTTTGTTTAGTGTGTTTGGGAACAATGTTTTTTCTTCGATTGTTGTCTCGACTGGGGGAAACCCTAGCTTTGGTCAACAGAACCCGGTGCAAGGTACTATTCTGTAAAATCCCCGAACACCCAGGTCGAGCCATGCTACTCTAGAAAATGTTTTCATTCTCTTCTCAACATACTGTAACATACCTAACATCCAACTAAGATATGCCACATAAATGTTTCGAATTGCATGCAATTAAAACATATGCACACATAACTCTTGCAGAACTTTATATATAAAATGTAAAAAAAACAAATACATTTTGTAAATGCATAGATTTATACTGAAATATTAGTAACCATATACATGCAACATATGCATGCAATACCCATAAGTATAAAGACAGTTATAAACCATACATAGGATAAACCCATAAAAATAAACACGTAAATAATAATGCAACATGTAATTTATCATACAATTGACACTTATCTTGGTAAAAATATCACCAACTATGTGTAGACATTCCATGAACCTCCCAACCTTAGACCACAATGCTCATCACTCTCAGTAGTGGGTCACCCTCGACCTGGGACTAAACTCCACCTCGATAAAGAGATTCCTAAGCAGGTTCACTATCTCAGACAACAAGAAAGACTTTTTCACTGGTGCCAAATAAAACTAACAGCCTACAGTCCCTCATTCCCCACATGCATGTCCAACCCCAAGAAGTGTTCCCATTCTCTTCTCAATGGTCCTTCGGCTACCCCACTTCCTTTCTGTGCTTTATCAACAGGCAAAAAAAGAAGTCTCAGATCCCTATAGTTGAAGTTTAGCACCTTTGGAAAATCAATTCCCAACAATTCTCTCACCTTGAGAGATTTCTCATGTGCTTGACAACCCACCTCTTCAATATCCCATGGGCCTGACAACCTGCTTCTTCAGTCCAGCTCCCAAGCTAACCAGGTACACAAACAGGTATGGGTACAGATACAGGTTCAGGTACCATGAAAGGAAGGTATGGAGGAAAATTGAGTGAGTGAGTGAATAATCATGGAATGATTGAATGGATGACTGAATGATGGAAGGAATTGAAAAATGAACTAATTCCAAACTATATGTATGCATGTTCCCAACTTGACACTTGTCATGTTTGGAGCTACTTTTGCCCACTTGTCCCCAACCTTAGAACTTAGGATAAAATAATTATCCATACTTTATACTTTAAGGAATAATAATACAATATTCCTTTTTGGATTAAGTCCCTAGATCTACCCCTTTTTCTTAAATTTTATTCCCCCCCTTCCCCTAACTAGTGGATTTTAGTCCCCCATACTCTTTTATCATGGTCAGTCTGTACGCAACGATGTATTTTATATTAATGATGAGACATATACAAAAATAGGCTCACTGGTCTTTAACATCTAGGATCTTCGGCCTAATCATCACATAAGCCTTTTGGCTTATAATAACTGGCTCACCAGCCTTTAAAATACATCATATAGACAAAAGCTTCCTGGCCTCAAAATCGTGCACACTTAAGTTTGTTGCGCGTGGTATCCTGGAATGTGCACACTTCATCATTTTACTGCATGGTACATGTGCGCACTATACCATGGAAGGTGCATACAAAAATGATGTCAAAAAACTCACCCTCTTACATACATTTGTATTTACATTTACAATTGGGTTTGAAATAGGGATATTACAATCCCCACCCCTTATTTATGCATTGTCCTCAATGCATTATGTACACACATACAACAAAATTTTCAAAAATCATGAAAATGATGCGGATATTCTGTCCGAATTGCATCCTCGTGCTCCCAAGTAGAATCCTCGGGACCGTACCAAGTCCAATGGACCTTTACAAGCCCTATGGCTCGATTCCATAGCTATTTGATTTTCTGGTCCAGAATGCGTACCAGATGCACTTGGAAAGCACCTTCTTGCTCCACCTGAATCACATTGCAATCAATAACATGATTAACATTAGGTATATATTTCTTGAGAAATGATACATGGAATATAATATGAACATACATAGATGCAGTTAATGCAATCATATAAGCTACTGGACCAATCCTCTCTAGGATTTCAAATGGCCCACAATAGCGAGCTTCCAACTTTGAACAATTTCCCAACTTCATGGAACTTTTGTTGGCCTTCACTTTCAAGAATACATGGTCCCCCACTTTAAATTCCCTATGAGTTCTGCCCTTATCATCATAATGTTTCTTCCTGTCTTGGGAAACCTTTATTTTTGTTTTTTTTTTCAACATTTTCTCCTCCATTTCCCTGAGAAAATCTGGCCCAACCACTACTCTATCTGTTGGGTTATCCCAACTTACCAGTTTGTTGCACTTTCTGCCATAAAGTGCCTTAAATGGGCTCATCTTTAGAGATGTTTTGTACCCATTATTATAAGCAAACTCTACTAAGTGTAGGTAGTCTTCCCATTTTTATGGTTTATCCATCACATACATCCTCAACATATCTTCAATCACTTGATTTACCCTCTCTGTTTGTCCATCTAATTTTGGATGATAAGTTGTACTAAAATTCAAATTTGATCCAAATCCATTAAATAATCCCTTCGAAAATTTTGAGGTAAATTTTGGATCTCTGTCAGACACAATTGTCTTGGGTATGCCATGTAATCAAGCAATGTCTCTCATATAAATACCAACAATGTTGGCTTCCTTGTGAGTGAGCTTTATTGGAATAAAATGGGCAACTTTAGTAAGCATATCCACCACTACCATGATAGAATCATGTTGCTTATTTGTTCTGGACAATTTGGTGATGAAATCCATGGTTACAACTTCCCATTTCCACTCAGGAATGGGTAATGGCTATAGCAAGCCACTTGGGTATCTATGCTCATCCTTTACCTTTTGACATTCCAAACATTTGGCAATAAAATCAACAACTTCTTTCTTCATGACTGACCAATAATATTGGCTCTTGACAACTGCAATAATTTTCTAATAACCTGGGTGCCCAGCATAAGGTACATTATACATTTATCTCAATATCATATTTTTCAATTCATGGGAATTTGGTACATAAATTCTTCCCTTGCACTTCAGAATTTCATCATTATCTAGCTTATATTCTTCAATTTTCTACTGCAAATTACATTGCTGTAATTTTCCCACTAATTCTCTGTATTGAAAATCTAATTTTGTAACCTGCAAAATTATGTCTTTCAAATCTGATTGGTATATGCTAATGGTTGTAGCATGCAATTCATGCACTCTTATGCTGAGTGCATCGACCATTTTGTTCTCTTTCCCCTTGATATGCTTTATTTCAAAGTCATATTCACTGAGAAATTCTAACCATCTGCTTTGCCTAACATTTAGAGTTTTCTGGTCAAATAAATATTTTATACCATTATGGTTTGTACTCAACTCAAACCTTTTCTCTGTGAGGTAGTGTATCCATTTCCTCAAGGCATGCACGATAGCTTCCAACTCCAAATCATGAGTGGCATAGTGTCTTTCATGCTCCTTCAACTTCCTTGAATCATAACATATAACAAACCCATTTTGACTGAGGACTCCACCAAGTTCTTATTTACATGCATCTGTGCATACAATGAAGTCTTCATTTGGGTATGTAATCCTTAGTATTGGAGAACTTGTTAATAATTGTTTCAAGTGTTGGAAATGTTATAACCCTATAATTTATAGGATCAACTGCTGATTGTAATTTTGTTCCTTTAGTGTTTTTGACTTGCAGATAATATTGCATTCTGCAAAAGAAAAGAAAAGAAAAAGAAATGAAAGAAAAAAGAAATAAAAAATGAGAAAAATAAAAAGAGGGCATAAAAGAAAATGGATAAAACCCCATGAAATGATAATGACTTGATCCATATAGTTTAAACATGGCCAAGTCTTTTAAATTTAAGTATTTAGGATTAGTGAATAAGCTTGGCTAAACTGTCTAATCTTAGCTAAGTAATTAGGTTAACTAGTGAATAAATTTGACCAAACAGTCTAATATTGGTCAAATAGCCCCAAGGTAGAGTATTTTCTTAGCCCAACAGTCTAATCTGGGCTAAAGGTGCAAATGAGTAGGTTAGGACATAGGTTAGTTAGTTTCTCTTCAATAAAATATGTAAGATGATCGATGAAAAATGCATGAT
>SNQJ01S0014488.1:73471-87316 GCA_010110895.2 Picea sitchensis | reverse complement strand
GGCAAGGTTTACAAACAGAGTCGTATGGCTTTGATATCTTCGAAAGATATTTTACTGCCCCATTGTTTCTGAGCTTGATTATATGATCAAAATTTAGGTGTCGAAGTCTCCTATGCCATAGCCAACTTTCATCATATTTTCTTAAGTGGCATTCTTCTTTTTCTTCTTTTAACACATAGACATTGTTTTCTGTTCTTATCCCTTTTGCAACTAGTTGTCCTGAATTCACAGATTTTATTCTACAATATTTAGAGGTAAAAACAACTTCTCATCCTTGGTCACAAACTTGACTGACACTAAGCATATTATGTTTCAGACCTTCTACAAACAACACATCTTGAGCTTTCCCTTTGCCCTTACTCAAACTTACCATTCCTTTACCTTTTATTTTTCCTGGTGCATCATTTCCAAAAGTTATATTCCCCTATTTGCTTTCACTTAAAGTTAGAAACTTAGTTTTGTCTCCAGTCATATGTTTGGAACATCCACTGTCAATATACCAGGGATTATTTTGTCTTTGGGATGATAACATTAATCCACACTGGTCATCTTCTTTCTTCTTCCAAACCTTGAAATTTTCAGCAGCAAGATTTAGATCTGACTTATAGTTTCTTAAGCGACAATCAACAACTTTATGTCCATAGTTATGACAGATGTAACATTCTGGTCCATTGATTAAAGAGTCATAATGATTGTTATTCTTAACCTGTGTCATTTTCCCAGCCATCAAGTGATTTGCAATTTGTGGAGGTTTTTTACTTGGGTGTCTCATTCTTTGTTGTGACAGATATCTATACCTTGAATGTCTTGCTTGCTCATATCTAAATTTTAAAGAATAGTTTACAACTATGTGACCAAAGTTAGAACAGAAAAAGCAATATCCATAGAAAAATCCTTGGTACCTGGAAAATGGTTGTCTTCTTTGAGCAAGTCAATTTCTTCCATGCTGATGATTTCCTTGAGTAGGGAGTGCATTATTTCTTTGTTCTACAGATTCAGTCTTGGCACCTTTTTCTTTACTCCTCCTAGGTGGTTGATTGTCTTCCTTTGTTTCTGCAGGTTTGTTGTTGTCATTGGTTGTAGATTTGACAAATTTGATGGGTTCTTTGATGCTTGGCTGACCACTACTTGATCCCTCTTCATAACCCAAACCTGCTTTCAACTTTGGATTCCTTTGATGATTCAGAATGGTGGCTAATCCCTCTGAGGCTTTGATACTTGACAGATTCTCATGACACAAGGCTTGAAACGTCTCCAACTCTTTCCTAGTTTTCACTACTTCTTCTTCCAGGGCTTCAAATATTTCCTTCTTTTCTGATAACTGATGTTTCAAAATGTCCTTGATTTTCTTTGCCTCTTATAATTCCACTTTTAGTAGGGCAAAGTCTTCATCAGGTTTTTTAGTGCCTTTCTTGAACTGTATCAACAACTGTTTTTGCTTTCTCTTCTTAAGTCTGAGTCTGTCAATCTCTTCCAAAGTGTTGATCAGCTCTCTTTCCAAGTCAACCACAACTTCTTCATCATTATCATCACTTCCTGTGATTTTATTATAATAATCCTCTTTGGCCATAAGAATGAAGTCATTTACCTTATCTTCACAAGAAGAGTCACTATCGGTGTCTTCTAAGGAGTCATCATTGTTTACACATAAACTTTTCTTTTTATCAAATCTTTTGGATTTGTGCTTCTCTTCACCTTCAATGTTATGGTCCTTCTTCTTGTGTGGACACTTATTTGAGAAATGACATATCTTACCACAATTGAAACATTTGAAGGGAATCTTACCTTTGTATTTTCCTGATCCTTTCTTTAACCTTCTCACAAATTTTTCCTCAATATCATCTAAATCTGAATCAGTATTCTTGTCTGCTTTAAAATATGCTTCTCTAGTAATGGATTTATCTTTGTTGATTCTCATTTCACACGCAGTTAATGTTCCTAGGAGTTGATCAATGGACAGAGTTTTAAGATCATTTAATTCTTCTATTGCAGAGACTTTTGGATTAAATTTATCAAGCAAAGATCTTAAAATCTTTTGAACTAAAATTGATTCTTCAATCTTCTCACCAAGACCCTTCATGGAATTCACAAGTTCTTCAATTCTTAAGAAATACTTGCTAACTATTTCATCTTCATTCATCTTTAGTTGTTCAAACTTCAACCTAAATGTTTGAAGTTTGGCATCTTTTACTTTCTCATTTCCTTCATAGTTGCTAATCATTTTATCCCACATTTCTTTGGCAGTTTGAAGATGCATCACCTTTACAAAATCAGCTTCTGCAAGTCCATTCACGACATCATTCATTCCCTTAGCATTAAAGATAAATTCTAACTTATCTTCCTTGGAAGCTAGCACAACAGGTTGTATGTATCCAATCTCTACTACATCCCAAACATCAACACCTAAGGCCATTAGGTATGTTCTCATTCTAACCTTCCAAAAGGAAAAAATTGTTCTGTCAAACAGAGGAGGCTTACTGGATGAAGTCCCTTCATGACTTGTCATGTTTAACCTTACAGATCTACCTTCAAATAAAAGCAACCCACTCTGATACCAATTGTTGGACAACTGATAGGGGGGGGTGAATCTGTTGTTACCTAGCTTAAACAATTATGCTCATTTTAAATTCATTAAAGAACACTCAATGATGATCACAATAATGCAGGGAAGTAAGCAAGAGAACATTCATCATCATTCACACATATGAGATACACAGAGACAGATATTTCCTAAGGAAACCCATAAAGGGTAAAAACCTCTTCTTCTTTATATGATAAGTAATCTTTACATTATGTACATTATCATACTTATGAGCACCAACTCATAATGAGTCTACAACCTCTATTTTGAAAGTTGCTACCTGCTGAGAGAACCAACTCTCTAGATTCTCTAGCACCCACTGGAAGGAAGCACCGACTCCCTGGTTTTTCTAGACCCCACTAGAAGGAAGCACCAACTCCCTAAGAGTTCCAGCAAAAACTCGATGGAAGCACCAACTTCCAGTTACACAGGCACCGACCTATATATTAGAGAACCAATGTTCTCCCTTGCACCACCCTACCACCCTAGTTTCTCTGGCTGCAACTAGATGGAAGCTACAACTCCCTGTGTTCAAGCACCCACTTGAACCTTTGAGGACAACAATCCTCCCTAGCACCTCCCAAAAACCCTGAAATATAAATATTTTCTACTGAAATTTATTACAGTGATATAATTTTCATCAATGGCTTACCAGTCTCATCACTGTTCTGCTACACTACCCTGCTTTGTCTGCCTCACTGTCTTCCTGCACACATGCCTTGTGCTTTCTGTTCTTTCTGTTCTTCTGTGTGCCATGTTCATTCCATGCACCATTCCTCTTCTGTGTATTTTAATTGTTGCACTCTGCCTCCTTCTACACGCATGAATCACTATCAACAACAACCGATCTCTTCTTTGTTTTGCATTTTTTTCCTCTCTATGCGTCTTCTGCATCCTTTGTTCACAATGCTTCTGCATGCTCTCCCCATGTCAAGTGCTCTACCTGATTATCATTACAACTCTTCAGCTTCTCTGGCAATTAACCCCATGTGTCCATCATCACTGGGTGTTATGCCGAGATTCCTTAGCTTCTCCATTAGTCAAGACTCTTCGTCTTCTATGGCACAATCGATCTCATTCCCTCTATTGTATTTCCAGGCTCCAACCACCTTACATCTGTCAATAGTCTGTATGAACAGTCTTCATTCCACTGGAAGATGCCTTGAGAATCTTCATCTTCTCTAGCAATCACCCTAAAGTCTCTCCCAGTCCTCTGGCAGAAACCATCAGTCATATCTAGCAGTTACACTTTGAACCTCCAAGAAAATGCATAAGCATCTGAATTGTAACTGATTGATTAACTGTGAGGAGAAACAATAGCCCTTCGATCAGATTTTCAAGTATCCAACACCGTTGGATTACGAGCATAGGGTCTCGTGTTGATTTTTCCATTTCACATTTCGGCATTTTGGCATTTCGACATTCTTGTGGTGAAGTTTCTTGATGCTCCATGTCGCGATCCCCAAAAATATGAAATGGAGCTTGGTTGCACTAGTTCCTTCCTCCATCTTTCGCAGATGTGACCATTGGTGGTGACCACAGCCTTATTCTAAACTGCATTTCGCAATTTCACGTTTCGCTAATTTGTTGTGAGTCACTCTGACTCTTCCAATTCCCAATCATGAAATGGATCCTTGCAACTTGCAAGATCCTTCCTTCACATACCCATAGTTGTGACCAAGCGTTTATCCATAAAGTTCTTTCGTGATTTCTCATTTCAGTATTTTGACACTTCGACATTCTTGTGGAGCAGTGTTTCAACACCTCCAATCTCCTGGTATCCGAAACTCTGAAATGGAGTCAGATAAACGGTCCATAATCTACCTTTGATCAACGACTCTGATTAAGTCATAGTTTCGCATTTTGCAATTTTGGCATTCTTGTCATGAGTGTTCTTGACACCTCCAGCTCCTGATATCCAAAACTCTGAAATGGAGTCAAATCAACGTATTTCCGTGTTTTGCATTTCACAACTTCGAGAGTCTTGTGATGAAGAGTCTTGACTCTTGACTCCTCCAACTCCTGGTATCTGAAACTTCGAAATGGAGTCAGATCAACTTTTTTATGTCGCGCATTTCACAACTTCGGGACTCCTATGATGAAGAGTCTCGACTCTTCACTCCTCCAACTCCCGGTATCCGAAACTCTGAAATAGAGTCAGATCAACTTTTTGGCATTTCACATTTTGCAACTTCGGGACTACTGTGATGAAGAGTCTTGACTCTTGACTCCTCCAAATCCCGGTATTCTAAACTCCGAAATGGAGTCAGATCAAATTTTCGACGTTTCGCATTTCGCAACTTCGGGACTCCTGTGATGAGGAGTCTTGACTCTTTACTCCTCCAACTCTCGGTATCCGAAACTCCGAAATGGAGTCAGATCAAATTTTTGGCGTTACTCATTTCAAAACTTCGGGACTCCTGTGATGAAGAGTCTTGACTCTTGAATCCTCCAACTCCCGGTATCCGAAACTTTGAAATGGAGTTTACACTTCTGATCTTTCCATGTGATCATCGTTGCGCTGCTAGTCTTGATCTTTTCCATCAATGACAAACACACATATTATGCCTCTGTCTGGAAACATGCCAACATAATGGAGGGGGGGGTCCGGAATGAAGCAATGTCTAGGTGGGCCCCATCCCTATGTGGCATCATCACCACTTACCATTTTTCCAAATCACCACCATCATATAGAGATGTCACACCCCAAAACCACCCCTTGCAAGTCCCATTTCATGACCCTGTTAGCATGTCCCCTCCATCTAACCGTTATGGGTCATATCTTTTTCATTTATTTCCCAATCACCACTCTTCATGTCGATAAGGTACACACATCACATGTCCTTCACCTTGCCCCCTCACACTCTAAAGGACCCATTGGCCATTTATTACTAGCCACATACCCATTGTTCACCTGACCTGTCCTTTTTTCGCCCAACAGATACCTGTTCACTAAATTCCAACCCCGTTTTGGTCATTCGCATTCCACTCACACAACCTGCGTATCAGAGACTCATTTTCCTTTGCCTCTGCAACATCTCATCCAGCCATAGTTTTTGCCTACTAATGTGTTTTTCATGTGTAGGTACCAGTGGAAATCAATGTCACCCAAAAGTAAAAAGTCAAATGTGGAGGAAAATCCATTTCTCCCACCTCCTGTCGATCTCGACCGGATCCCATTAGCAGAAAAAGACTATTTAATCTCAGAAACTAGGTCTGAATTCAACTTCTTCGAGCTACAGTCATGGTTTCAAGACACCTTCATCATTCAGAGTGATAAAATTGGGCTATGGGAGTCAAGTTTCCCTCTGTATTTGTTTCCCCAAGTCCATCATTTTCTCGAATGCACCCTCAAATGCCAAGCGCATTACCTCCCTGATTAGAGAGCCATAGTATCTTTGTCTGGAGAAACATTTTTCATTATTACACCCGAGGCCATCGATCAAATGATGCAGGTACACAGAGATAAACCCCGTTCTCCCCTCACCATTGAAATTCTGATAGAAATGTATCATAACTTGTCTTTTCCCCAAAGAGCACAAATCTTTGATCTTTTCCTCCCACAAGATGCCCAATTTCCTAAGAAGAATCCTCCTTATCATTCCTCCATATTTTCCGAAAAGGGAAACCAGATTATCTCAACATTGTGTTGTTTTCTTGGTTACTTTTTAGACGAATGGGTGGATGAACCTATCCTAGGTTTCTTGTCCATTTTCTTTGCTGAAGAGAAATTTGCCACCCAGTTTGATTACAATGGTTTTTTGGCCAAAAACCTGCACGAGCAACTGAAAAATTTCCCTACAGAAGGCATGTTCCTATATTATTCAATACTAGCCTACAAATTTTCCTTTCTCATGCAGAAAATGGATAGGGACGAAAAACTGCAAATAGTAACTTTATGGACAGTGCTTCTCGGAAGAAAATCCGCTGAGTTCAGTTTCAAACAGTTCATTGAGTTGTTTTATCACCCAGTGGTAAGCATGCTCAATGGAAGACCAGAACCGAGGATAAACGAGGAGATCCAAAGAGTTCTACACCTTTCGGATCTCAAAAATACTAGGGACTGGTTCCTATATCAGAATCACACAAAGATCATAGTGTATGGGTGTGAAATAGCTCCATACAAATTGCCCAAGTATGTGCCTGTTCGAATATTTTCACTGGATTATATTCGTCAGATGATAAACTCAGATGACAGTCATTTTGTGTCTCTGAAGAAAAAACAACAGATGAGGATTAAAGGGAAAATAGGATCATTTATCTGCAACAGTCGAGCTGCTGGGGAAGAGGCAGATAAAATATTAAAGAAAATGCAATTCAAGACCAGTTTCATTTGGCGTTATGATCCAAGTGGTATCATTGCAGAGATGAGATCCAAAAACAAAGGTTCACATTATGCTCACACCCTCAAACCGGAAATTGAAAAGTATATGAACCAGACAGAGTGGGAGGAAAATACTCTGGTAGATACTGAACAACAGGAATCTCCTTCAGTCTCTATTTCACAGAATACCACTCCACAGGTACCAAAGGAAAAAAGGCCAAGAAAGGATGCCTCTCCTTCAGTCACTAAGGTATTAGTATAGGATTTTCAAGTATACATCAAAAGACCCAAAACCACTCATACTACTCACATGTCTTGTGAGGAAGAGCCCTACTCTGCCAAAGTGATTGAGGGAAAACATCAGGTGGTGTCCACTTCTTCTTCAAAGAAGCAGACGAATATAGCTGTGACCACCCAAACTCCACAAGGATCTGTACCTCTGAACATTTTCAAAAAATATGATATGATTAAAAAGAAGAACCAGATGCTAACCAACAACACCTATGCTCAGTTCTAGAAGAAAACCTCCACAACACAACACAAACTGTTGTCATCTTTTGATATAGAGAAAGGAAGAATGCACTAGAATTTCTGCAAGCACAGGTGCCTCAACCCAAAGATATCACTAACTACAAAAGGTCAACTATTTTTTTTGACACCAAACAAGTCCATCCAACTGAACAGATGGATTTTCATAGACAGACTGGAGAAATGGTTTTCTCCACATTGGCACATGCTTCCTCTATGGCAACAAAATTATAGGTATCTCTAAACAATGTTCAGACCCAATTGAAGTCAGAAAAGATATCCTCTTTTGAAAAGGATAACAAAATAAATTCCTTATAGGAGTTGGTTCTCAAGATTGGGTACGATCCCTCGAATGCAAAAGAAACAGAGGAGATGTTAAGGAAAAATAATGTTGACATTGCATCTATGAGAAAGAAGCTTAAATTTCCACCAACAGAGGATTCAAAAGCTAAATAAATAGTTGAGACAAAAGACGAGAAAGAGGAATTGTTGAAGCTAATCATGCAGCAGAACACACAGATAAAGGAAATGGAGGAAGAATTGGAAAGGTTATTGAAAGAGAAGGAACAATCAACCCCAATGGAAGTCATTCCATTGAGTGTAGTTCCCCTTGCAGAAGTCAGTACAACAACTATGCCAACAACCACTACAACATAAATTCCATTGGCAACTCCATTGAAAGCACTGGAAAAAACTGTGGAGCTAGCAAAATCCATGGAGGAGATGACTCTGCAAGGAACAGAGATCAATAGGCTGAAAATGGAGGTTGAAAGTCTCTAGGAACTCAAGTCTTCCTACCAAACAAGATACAACATTGAGAGACAAGTATCAGAGAAGCTCAATGTTATAACCCTAATTTGCACCAAACATACTTACTTGGCATCAGGCCATCTTAGAATCCCTCTTTGCCAAAACACTATTGAACAACTCTTCTTAAAAACCCCCTTTATAAAGGCCCACATGCCCTGCTCCATTACTACATGCGTGTACACGCTATCTGCCCCAATACAGCCCGTGTGTACCTACAAAAGCATGGAAAAGGAAAGTTGTTGACGGAACACACAACTTTGGGAAAGTTAACTAAACCTTTCGGCCATGCATGGTCGGTCATTCGACCAAATACCTAGCTCCTTCTAGCCTATAAAAGAAGCGGTAGGGGTCCCATTTGAGAAGAGGAAAATCATAGTAAAGAGACTATACCCAATTGATCATTCCCCTTGTCCCAACCTTTATCCATCCTTGTGCAAAGAGAAGTATAGAGAAAACAAGTTAGAGGACCATTGAAGAGGAGCCCATGACCAGTTTCGAGGAGCAGTGCCAACCACATATTGTAAGTTTACTCTTGTGAATATTACTACAAAAAGGAATACTTTTCCCATCTCGCCATATCATGTGTTCGAGTTCAATGTTTATTTTATGATATTGTCACAACTAACCCAACAATTAGTATATGAAATGCATGTTCGTAGCTTTTTGTTTGTTCGTGTGTGAATGCAGGTCAGCTTTGGGAGGAGGCTTGCAATCAAAGAGCGAGTGAAAGAAAAGGGATCGACATCAAACGAAGGACTTAAGGTAGAGTTACCGAATCTCATTTACACCTTTGTATTACATTAATGTGGGGTTTTGTGTTGGGAGAATAGGAAAGAGTAGAAACCTCTGAAATGGTTATTTTATGCATGCATGATTAGAGGCCTTAAATGCTAAGTCCATAGGAGGGATTCCCACCCACAACAGAATTGGTGACCGTACTGTGGACTTTCTAGGGTTTTCTGGGAGTCTTTTTGGGTATTTTTAAAAAAAATTGGTTTCATTCCTTATTTTTAAAGTTTCTGCAAAAGTCTGAGCTAACAAAGATTCTGGTCTTCCGTACTAGTTATCTTTGTTTCTTTGCATAGTTACATTTTTTTTTACACGACCCACAGAGGTACACGTAGCCTATACAAGGCTTGCACGCATGTACCCACGCCCTACCTTCACACAACGCGCATGTACACACTAGCTGATGAAGTGTCAGTCACGTGTATGATTTCAGAAAATTTATTTTAGAGATGCAGTCATCCTCTCCCCTGTTAGAAGTGATCTTTCTTAGGGGTTTTCTGGAACTCATTCTGGGCTCTGTGTTTGCAGTTTTATAGCTTAGGTTACACCTCAGATTGGTTTTGTTCTATGAAATTTTCCTTGAATTTTATTCTTTATTCTGACAAAGTAAGTGTCTGAGTCTTCAAGAGATTCTATTTCTCAATACTAGTAGTCTCTATCAGTGCTTGATTGCTTGTCTTTTCATTTTTGAAGAGTTTCAGAAGTACACACGGCTTGCATAAGGTCTGCACATGTATACATGCACCCCGACTTTACACAGCTCACATGCACACACTGGCTGTTGAACTGTCAGCAACGTGCCTATGGAGAAATATTTTTTTTTAAGGAGAGGCAGTCATCATTTTATTTGTCAAGAGTTTATACCTCTCAGGTTTTTTGGTCTCTATCATAGCGGTCAGTAACTTAGGTTTGATCACTGCAATAGCTTTCTTTTTCATTAAGAAGTTTTCCTCAAAATTTTCCTTTATAGGGTTTTTTAGACAAGTGTGAAAGTCCATTTTAATCTACTTGTGTATTATTTTTAAAGTGACTCTTTGCGATCTGCGCTTAGTCCAGAAGTTTTCTTGGTCTTTACTTGTTGCTAGTTTTCGTTTTTTCTTTGTGAGTATTCAAATAAAAAAAAATCTTTTATTTATTTATTTGATTAAGTAGTTATTGGTTAGCATTTATAACCATGAAAAGTTTTTATTTCATAAGTTCTTGGTTGTTTACTTAGGACAATAAGTAGCTTGTAGTCGAGCAAAATCCTGTTTTGAGTTTGTTGTTCAAAGATCTTGGAAAAAAATTTAGTTTGAAAAGTTGATTAAGAATTGTGTCAAGAAGAAGTTATTTTGTTTCCAATTTTTTGTTTATTTTTCTTTCATCTCTAAAACATCATTAGTTTCACTTTCAAAACATTTGACTTAAGACAAGCCATAAAAAATTAATGATTAATTAAAATCAACTAGACTTTATGTTTGTAGGGTCCATCAATTAGTCTAGGCTAGAGCCTTGATCTAGGTTGGAGAGGAAACTCTTCAAGGCTGCAAAACATACATAAGAGTTTGTGCTAGGGAGTGTTAAAAGTCCAGTATCGTGAAATTTATTTGGGACCCCCCTCTAACACAGGGGATAAACACGAGGTCGCATGTGGAAAGGTAGTGGAGATAACCTCTCCAAAGCCAGACCAATCGTAGTGGAGAACACATATAGAGGGCTTGTCTTGGGATTTTTTCGATTGCATTTTCCACAGAGCTTCATGGGTCTTGAATCCATTCGAGGTCCTCAGTTGTCTTCCAGACCACTTTATTTCGATACCCTTGATAGGTTTTAGGCTCTATACCCTGCTCATTGTGGTCTACCCGACTATCAACTGTACCTGCCTGGTGATTGTTCATGCACTGGAAACCTAGTTGCCTATGTTTTCTAGAGACATACACAGTTGACTGTAGGGGTATACCACGGCACCTAGGACAAACATTGGGCCACTTTTTGTAGAGTATACCCAGAGGGTGCTTCTGTTGGCATGTTTTATAGGCAGTGTATGCTTGTCATTGATGGAAAGTACAACAGCGATGAAGGCTTGAGTACAGGTATAATGTTTTAGGCGAGCACTATAAGTATTTTGGGGAGACGCAGCAGAGCAAGATCATGAAGACCAAAAGAGATAGTGTAGAGGTGCATGCAAAGTGCAAGAGTGTGATTATTCATTTGATGGAAAACAGACAGGCAAGGAAGATTAGTAGTGATGATGGCATGGAAAGATCATAAGCGTAAACTCCATTTCAGAGTTTTGGATACTGGGAGTTGGAGGAGTCAAGAGTCGAGACTCTTCATCACAAGAGTCTTGAAGTGCCGAAATGCAAAACACCAAAAAGTTGATCTGACTCCATTTCACAGTTTCAGATATCGGGAGTTGGAGGAGTCAAGAGTCAAGACTCTTCATCACAAGAGTCCCGAAGTGCCGAAATGAGAAACGCAAAAATACGTTGATCTGACTCCATTTCAGAGTTTCGGATACCATGAGTTGGAGGTGTCAAGAACACTCACGACAAGAGTCCTGAAGTTGTGAAATCTGAAACGCCAAAATCCCGAAACAACCACATCAACAAAGACTCCATTTCGGAGTTTCGTATACCGGGAGTTGGAGGAGTCAAGAGTCTAGAATCTTCATCACAGGAGTCCTGAAGTTGCGAAATGTGAAACGCCGAAATACGTTGATCTGACTCCATTTTGGAGTTTCAGATACCGAGAGTTGGAGGTGTCAAGAACACTCACGACAAGAATGCCAAAATCGCGAAATGTGAAACCATGACTTAATCAGAGTCATTGATCAAACGGATATCGTGGATAGTTGATCTGACTCCATTTCAGAGTTTTGGATACCGGGAGATTGGAGGTGTCGAAACACTTCTTCACAGGAATTTCGAAGTGTCGAAATACCGATATGCGAAATCGCTTTATGGATAAACGCTTGGTCACAACTGTAGGCATGTGAAGGAAGGAGATTGCAAGTTGCAAGGTTCCATTTCATGATCGGGAGTTGGAAGAGTTAGAGTGACTCACAACAAATTCGAAAAATGAGAAATTGCGAAATGTAGTTTCGAATAAGGTTGTGGTCACAGCTAGTGGTCACATCTGCGGAAGATGGAGGAAGGAGCTAGTGCAACCAAGCTCCATTTCGGAGTTTTGGGGATCATGACATGGAGCTTCAATAAACTTCACCACAAGAATGCCAAAATGTCGAAATGGCGAAATGTGAAATGGTGAAATCAACGCGAGACCCTGTGCTCATAATCCAATGGTGTTGAATACTTGGAAATCTGATCGAAGGGCTACTGTTGCTCTTCATAGTTAATCGATCAGTTACTATTCAGGTGATGATGTGTTTTCTTGGAGGTTCAAAGTGTAACTGCTAGATATGACTGATGGTTTCTTCTAGAGGACTGGGAGAGACTTCAGGGTGATTGACAGAGAATATGAAGAGTCTCAAGGCATCTTCCAGTGGAATGAATACTATTCATAGAGACGATTGACATATGGAAGAGCGTTGAAGCCTGTAACTGCAACAGAGAGGATGAGCTTGACTATGCCAGAGAAGACGAAGACTCTCAACTACTAGACATGCTAAGGAATCTCAGCATAACACCTAGTGATGATGAACGCATGGGTATAACCACCAGAGAAGCTGAGGAATTTTCATGACGATCAGGAAGAGGACTTGATACGAGGAGAAAATGTAGAACAGAGAGAGTGCGTTGATATTCGAGGGAGTGAAGCCCTGGCAATGTGGTGTGGCAGTGAATATCTCGATGTGGAGAACAATGGCATGGAAAAGAGCATACAGAAGCATTGTGCATAGAGTATGCACAAGGTGCACAGAGACTATAAGAATGTAGAACAAAGAAGAGATGAGAGCCGTTGTTGAGAGTGATTGATGTGTGTAGAAGTAGGCAGAGTGCAGCAGCTGAAATACACAGAAGAAGAATGGTGCATGGAATGGACATGGTGCACAGAGCATAAAAGGCAGAAGAATAGAAAGTGCAAGGCATGTGTGCAGGAAGACACTGATGCAAGTAGAGCAGAGCAGTGATGAGACCAGTAAGCCGTTGATAAATATTGTATCACTGTGATAAATTTTGAGTAGAAAATATTTATATTTCAGGGTGGTTGGGAGGTGCTAGGGAGGACTGTTGTCCTCAGAGGTTCAAGTGGGTTCTTGAACATAGGGAGTTGTATCTTCCATCTGGTTGTATCCAGAGAAACCAGGGTGGCAGGGTGGTGCAAGGGAGAACTGCTGTTCTCTATTTTACAGGTTGGTGCCTATGTGACTGGAAGTTGGTGCTTCCATCCAGTTGGTTTTGGAACACTTAGGGAGTTTTTTCTTCCTTCTAGTGGGTGCTAGAGAAACCAGGGAGTTGGTGCTTCCTTCTAGTGGGTGTTAGAGAAACCAGGGAGTTGGTGCTTCCTTCTAGTGGGTGCTAGAGAAACCAAGGAGTTGGTGCTTCCTTCTAGTAGGTGCTAGAGAAAACAGAGAGTTGGTGCTCTCAAGAAGTTGTAGCTTGCAAAACAGAGGTTGTAGCCTCACAATGAGTTGGAGCTCATATGTATGATAATGTACAGAATGTAAAGATTACTTGTCATACCAAGAAGAAGAGGTTTTTACCCTTTGTGGGTTTCCTTAGGAAATATCTGTCTCTGTATATTTCATATGTGTGACTGATGTCGAATGTTATATTGCTTACCTCACTGCAGTATTGTGATTGTCATTAAGTGCTCTACAAAGAGTTTAAAATAATCATAAATTGTTTAAGCACGGTAACAATTGATTCAC
>SNQJ01S0014488.1:49229-69915 GCA_010110895.2 Picea sitchensis | reverse complement strand
CATAAATTGTTTAAGCACGGTAACAACTGATTCACCCCCCCCCCTCTCAGTTGTCCAACAATTGGTATCAGAGCGGGCACCTTTTATCTAAGGGTAGATCCTAGCATGGATGATTTTAGGGGCTAAATTTCGCTCATGTGCTAATTTTCTATGGTTTTTCCAAAAACAAGATTCGCTATTTTAAAAATGATTCGCCAAAATTCTATAGAATAAAATTATTTTACCTTAAAAATCGCCAAAAATTTATAAAAACTATATAAAATCCTTAGAAATTTGAATATTTTTACAAAACTATCACCAAACATTTATAGTTGGTATATGAAGGATTAGTAAGATTCGCCAAGGTTTCTACATTTTAAAATAAATTTCCATCCTTAAAATCATCCCTGGATCCTAGAGCTTAAACATGTGAATCCATGAAGGAAGTTCAACCAATAAGGCCCCTTTGTTCAATGGAACAAACTTTTCTTTCTAGAAAGTTAGAATGAGAACCTACATAATGTCTTTAGGTGCAGATGTCTGGGATGTGGTAGATATTGGTTATGTAAAGCCAGTTGTACTAGCTAATAAGGATGACAAGCTAGAATTTAGCTTCAACGCTAAGGCTATGAATGTTATCTTGAGTGGGCTTGTAGAAGTAGAATTCGTAAAAGTTATGCACCTAGAAACTACCAAAGAAATGTGGGACAAACTCATTAGCAGTTATGAAGGTACTGAGAAGGTAAAGGATGCCAAGCTTCAAACCTGCAGAGTATAGTTTGAATAGCTGAAGATGAAAGAAGATGAAACTGTTGGAAAATACTTTTTGAGAGTTGAAGAACTAGTAAATGCAATGAAAGCACTTGGTGAAAAAATTGAGAAAACTTCTTCAGTTCATAAAATTTTGAGATCTCTACCAGATAGGTTCAACCCGAAGGTCTCTGCTATAGGATAACTTAATGATCTTAAAATCTTGGAGTTTGATCAACTTCTAGGAACATTGACTGCATATAAAATGAGAATAGTTAAAGATAAACCCACCTCCAGAGAAGCATCATTTAAGGAAGACAAGAATGAGGATTTTGAGCCTGATGAAATTGAAGCAAAATTTGTGAAGAGACTGAAGAAGGGATCAGGAAAATACAAAGGTAAACTGCCTTTCAAATGTTTCAACTGTGGTAAGATAGGTCATTTTGCAAATAAATGTCCTCACAAAAGAAAGGATCAAACATGTGATGATGAGGAGAAGCACAAACACATAAATTTCTTTAAAGAGAATAATTTTAAGAAGATAAATCTTTGTGTAAACAATAATGATGATCCTTCAGATGATGAAGACAATGGAACCCCAGGTAAGGTGCAATACCTATGCCCATGGGATCATCATGGGGAAACCCTTCCCAAAGTCCTTCGAATGTAATGCATGCCCAACCATCTACATCCTATTTCGGGAATCAACCGATGATGTCTCCTCAAATGAAAAACATGTACGCTGGTCATGGCCATGGTTTTTACCAGAACCTCAGCCAACAACCCAAATTTTCTTGGCACCCTGGTGCCAGTCAAACTCCAGGCCCCTTTTTCCATGGTTATAATCAACAACAACCAAAACTACCTTTCTTGGCAACCTTACATTTTCCATACTTGACAAGGTTGTTGTATGACCCCATCTATCATGAACCACATTGTCCCCCTATGCCGATGAAATTTCCTTTGGACATACCAAAGTTTGAAGCCAAGCCTAACAAAGATCCAGGGGATCATGTGACCACCTTCCATCTTTGGTGCTCATCTAATTCATTGAAAGACGACTCTATACAATTGCAATTGTTTCAACGCACTCTCATTGGGAGTGCTGCAAAATGGTACATCGAGCTCAATTTCTCGAGATATTATTCCTTTTGTGAATTGGAAATGGTATTCCTAAACCATTTCCAATTACCTGTGAGATACAGTGCTGGCACAGAATTGCTGGCCAATTTCGAACAGAAAAAAGAGGACCATATCTCTCATCACATCCGAGAATGGAGATGCCTGAAGAGTTTGATTAAGTTACCAATCCCACCAAAATTCCTTCTTGAGTGGTTCCTTAAGTCTTTGGTCCCCCAAATATCCAAAGATGTCACAATGTCGGGAGTGTTTTCTGAAGAAGATGCCATCATGAGAGCTCAACAACTTGAGATAATTTATTATCAGTCTAGTTTATTGTACGAGATTTTGCCAGATGCACCACGATCCATACTTGATAAAACTAGACAGAGAGTTGGACCATATGCCGATGGTATTGTAGGTTCAACACAAACAAATCCTGTTGAGCAACTGACAAAACAATTGCAACAATTGTCTATACAATACACAACATGTTGCCAAACTACTGTTTCGACAGCTCCCCCTACCCAAACATCGGATGTACACAGTGTGCAATCGACAAATCTGAAGGCCACCCAATAGCTTGATGGAAATAAAAAACAACGTAAGAAGGGTAAGGGGGATAAGAAACCCACTAATAATGTCATCGGATACAACATCGAGAAATGGAAGGTGAAGTATCCATGTAACTTGTGCCCGGAAGACCACCCGACCCACCAGTGCCCTCGTCTTGTAGAGGCCCAAAATTTTGTGTCACAGTAGTAGCCTATTGTATTAACAAATCCATTTCAACATGGGAAAAACCTAACCCAAGCCTCTATAAGTGCGGAATGGGGTAGTCAAGGACCCTCTCCATCTTCAAACAATCCTGCATCCACGAATGTGTATATGATGAAAGGTAATGCTTTTATATCGACTAGAGCACATGACTATAGTAAGCCAAGAACCTCTGAGAAAGGTAAATAAGATGAAATCCCATCTCTTCCTCTCCAGATTGAGAAGAATTTGGGTGAAACGATGACATGCATCCCAAAAGGTGCGTTCAAGAAAGCTTCTCACAACCCAAACCCAAGGACCACCCAAAACTATTTTGTGGTGGAGGATTTGTCTCGAACCCTTTGTGCGATGTCTACTTTGGAGGTCCTCCAAAGCTGCCCTTCCTAGAGGAAAGATTTGTTAGTTGCTTTAGGATCTACTGACACTTGTAATCTGGGTACAATCATTCTAGATACAACCGACTTAAAACCTTTTCTCCCTTACTACATAGAATTTCAGATAGTAGTGGCTTACCCCATGAAAACTTTTACTTGAAACATTTTCCACACAGTGGTTAATGAGGGTGCCTCAACATGCCTCATGTCATTGGCGTGTTGGACGGGGCCAGCCTGTTTTGTCTTCGTCACCTACTCTTCTTACCACTTTTGACATTCGTTCATTTCGACCACATGGCATCATCCCCTCTTTCCCCATGTATTTAGGAGGGAAGACCGTGTGTGTCGAGGTAGAAGTAGTCGACGCATCCCTTGACTACAATATCTTCTTAGGTAGGAGTTGGACCTATGCCCTGCAGTCAGTGGTTGCTACAATTTTTCGGGTCTTGTTGTTTCCACACGAGGGTCAGATCATGACCATTGATCAATTGTCCTTCTCCCGACCTGACACTTCATTGGGGTCATCCGTAGTCTAGATGATTGATAATCCTCAACCGGGCATCGTCAATGTAGGGGTTGGTTTGTACCCACCTTTGATGGGTACTTTCGATTACCCGCATCCTCAAGGCGATGTCAAGTTCATATCAAACCACCATAAGGTTGATATTTTCCAATTTTTTTCGTTTCACATGACTTACTTCAATGATCCATGGATTCTTCCTTCCCCATCCACCATGATGGAAGGGATGGGGCACCATGGTATGTCCATGCACTTGTCCGTGGTAGAAGCAAGGTACTCTTTAGTCAAGAAAGCTTCATCCGACACCGATCCAACTCCTGCACAAGAGTTAGATCCGATTCCAGGGCCTATTTGGGCTTAAGGTTCCCTCGCTGATACCGATTCATTAGACTTAGTCTTGCCCTCGGACGATCTCCATCACATATCATACTTCCTCCCAAAGTTAAGAAGAATAGAAGTAGGGGAATTCACCTTGACTATGAATGGAGATAGGTCTTTTCCTATCAATCCCTTGGCTACACATGAGGTTTACACCGAGGGTAATATGGCAACTATCATTGAAACTATACTGATTAATATCTCCAGAACCCATGGCATCATGGAGAATGTTTTCGTCGAAGTTGACTATTCCCCCGAAGAGATTCAAATCTACATAGACTTATTTAAAGATTTATGCGATGTTTTTTCTTGGTCTTACGAGGAAATGCCAGGCATTGATCGAAAAATAGTCGAGCATGAAATCACAACTTATCCTGATGCTAAGCCAGTTCGGCAGAAGCTTCATCCAGTTAATCCCAGGAAAGAAGTAGGTATTAAGGTTGAAGTAGAGAAACTACTCAAAGCAGGTTTTATCTATCCTGTCCATTTGACCTAGTGGGTGTCAAATCCTATGCCGGTCAACAAGAAACAGGGCACGATTCGTGTATGTACAGATTTTCATGATTTGAACAAAGCCTGTCCAAAAGATAATTTTCCCACACCATTCATTGACCAGATAGTCGATGAATGTGCCGGTTGTGAGGATTTTTCTTTCATGGATGGTTTTTCAGGATATAATCAGATACAGATCAAACCCGAAGACCAACACAAAACAAATTTCATTTGTCCATGGGGTACATTTGCCTATTGTAAGATGCCTTTTGGTCTAAAAAATGATGGAGCTACCTTCCAGCGGGTCATGTATTTTTCTTTCCATGATCTCAAGAATATAGTCGAAGCCTATTTAGATGATTTAGCATCATCATCTCTCAATATAATGGATCATCCCACACACCTCCGACTTATCTTTGAGTGATGTCGCTACTTCCGGATTCACTTGAATCCAAACAAATGAAGCTTTTGCGTAATGTCAGGATGACTACTCGGTTTCATAGTCTGAAAAACAAGGATCATGGTCAATCCTCTCAAGGTGGAGGCAATACTTCAGTTGCCTCCCCCACGTACAATCCTTCAGCTTCAAAGTTTACAGGGAAAAGTGAACTTTTTAAGGAATTTCATAGCCAACTATGTCGAGATCACAAAGGGATTTATGCATTTGCTAAACAAAGATGTCCCTTTTCATTGGGACGAAGCCGCTCAACACTCTTTCAACACATTGAAACATGCCCTCACGACTTCCCCTCTGCTCTAACCACCTAATTATAACAAAGATTTATTATTGTACTTGGTTGCGACAGAGTCGACTATCGGCATGGTCTTAGTTCAGGAGGATGAATTCCTCTCAGAATATGTGATTTATTACCTGAGTCAAAGCTTGGTTGGACTGGAACTCAATTATTCCCATATTGAAAAACTAGCATTGGTAGCCGTTCATGTTGTTCAACAGTTCTGTCATTATATTTTGTTTCAAAAGACCACCGTCATTGCCATTGTCAATCTATTTCAATACATATTAACATGGTGCATCATTGGTGGGAAGATAAGTCGATGGATAGTTTCCCTCCAGGAATTTGACTTAGATTTTGTTTCAGCGAAATCCAAAAAGTCACTAGTCTTTGCGGGACTCATCTCGAAAATTCCGGTTGAATCTGGTGAGGTTATGCCTGAAGAGTAGCCTATTAGAGGACACATATTTTTGATCACATATTTAGATCCCTGGTATGGAGATATACTTGTCTATCTCTAGACTTTGAAGTGCCTCACCTCTTCTTCTCATGATGAGCATCACCATATATGCCATCAGGCTAAGAACTATCTCATACTCGATGACACTTTGTATCGTCGAGGTGTAGATTGCATCCTTCGCTGATGTCTCTCTCATGAAGAAGCAGTTATCATGCTTAATGACTGCCATACTAGAGCATGTGGTGGTCATTTCTCTAGGTTGGCAATAACCCAAAAGATTTTACGAGCTGGTTACTTTTGGACAACGTTAATCAAATATTGTATTGAATTAGTCAAGAAGTGCCACCTGTGTCAGATCTTCTCTCGGAAGATGAGGGTACATCCTGCTCCCATGTTTCCTATCATCACAGTTGGTCCCTTCACCAAGTGGGGGATTGATTACACTACATGCAACCCTCCTTTAACAAGGGGGCATCGTTATATCATTGTAGCCATAGACTACTTCACAAAGTGGGTCGAAGCTATGCCAACATTTAAAGATGATGGAGAGACTGCAGATCTCTTTTTGTTCAACCAGATAATCGCAAGGTTCGGCGTCCTGAGAGAGATTTTCACTGACCATGGAAGTCACTTTCAGAACCAAATGATGACCAAATTAACATAAAATCTTGAGTTGTGGTAAGAACATTCGTCACCCTACTACCCCCAAGCGAATGGTCAGGTGGAAGCTGTAAATAAATCTCTTAATACCATCCTACAACGAACGATCAATTCAGCCAAGTAAAATTGGCATTTGATGTTATACTCGGCATTATGGGCTTACCGAACATATATTAAGACTACAACCGGTTTCTCACCTTTTCAACTCATTTACAGGATGGAAGCAGTCTTTCCTATAGAATGTCAGATCCCGTCCCTAAAATTGGCAGTACAGTTACTGTCAGACACTTCTCCACTTGAAGAGTGGTTATTATACCTTGAGCAACTCAATGAGTAGCATCATGATGCTGCCCTAGCCAAAGAGGCTCACAAACAAAAATTCAAGTGTTAGTATGATTGGTCAGTTCATCCTCGGATTTTCTCTGAAGGCGACCTTGTCCTAGTCTATGACCAGGATAAGGACCCCCTAGGGGTAGGAAAATTCAAACCCATGTGGTTCAGACCTTTCATCGTAAAAGAGGTTCTAAAAAAGGGAACTTGTCATCTTGTAGACTTTGAGGGAAATGCTTTGGCGGAGCCTAGAAATGGGCTCTAACTCAAGAAGTATTACTCATAGGTAGGTTACCTTGGGTAACTTTTCGTAACATATGTATAGTCTTTGTACTATTACTTTCTGGTTTCTATTGGTTTTATGTTTTTGTCGTTTTGATGTTATCTTTTGTCACTGTGGCAGATGTCAAATGAATCAGAGGTGTTCTTTGGGTACTCAGACGGTGCTAGATGGCACACTCAGAGGCTTGCCTCCACAACTTGGGTAATTTTTACACCTCAGGGCCAATTATTATCTTCAAGAGGTATATGTTTAGGTGACACCACAAACAATGTCGCCGAATACAGTGAATTTATTGAGTTGCTTTGTGACCTTCTGTCATTTGGTATCTCTCACCTTTGGGTCTATTTAGACACTCAGTTGGTTGTGTCTCAGTTAAATGGATTCTACCATGTTCATGATCCTACTTTACACCGACGATTCCTTAGGGTACGTCTCTTAGAACAAAGCTTTGATTATATTACATTTTTTTATGTTCCTAAGAGATTAAATCAAGTCACAGATACTCTAGCTAATCAAATATTAGATTGGCATCTCGCACACATATAAGAAAGACATACACATGCAAATGTAAATACATTTTTAAAGGAAAATATGATCCATAAGACATAAAAAGACATAAAAATCCATATATAATATCAAAATCATCAGAGTACATAGGTGGGCACAAGCACCTCAAAAATATGACTAGTAACGAGTCATGGGGATTATGCCCTAAAAAAATATACAGGTAGTGCCCTCGGCACATGAAAATTCCAACCTAACTAAGGATGGGGCATGTGGGCCCTATTGTAATAATCAACGACGTTTGCCAAATGCCAAAAAAGCTGAACCCATGTCCGTGGCACCCCCATTATGTGAGGCTGCATAGATGGTGGAAGATACTCAATATCTACCATGGGGACTGTGCGACTAAGCGAGGTAAAATTTCTCTCTACGCATCTCAGAACCCTCTCAGCCTCACTGGTTGGAAGGTCTCATACTATTGTTGGTCCCCCTACGGCGGCGAGTGCGGCCCCTGGTTGAGGACGTCACATGTTCCTCGCATAATCTGTTGGTCACACTGGCCCCACATATGCACATAATAGACACATATCTATCAAATGCTCTGTTATAAACAAAAAATGATATATATAAAAATCAACATAAAAATTACATATGTTTAACAAAAAAAAAAAAGAAAAAAACAATGCAAACTTACCCATCTCTCCTCGCTCCTCGTCGGGAGGTACCGATATCTTAGGGTCTCTCGAGAAGTCAATCCCAAAATAAGGGTAATCCTCTATGACTGGGATCTATCGTGACAACCAAGAAAAACAAATTTCATGAAAGGACTCATTGGTCCTTCCTCCCCCCTGTCATGGTAGCAACACTGTCCATTTGCATATCGCAGGAAGAGAGTCTTAATGCCCTCGTACCACCTCTCAAGGGATGAAAATGGGCACTCTTTCAAAGAAGAAAGAGCAAAGAATCATTCCAAACCTGAAGTTCCTCTGAGTCCACAACTGGAAATCTATTAGCTGCCTCTTCATACAATCCAGTAATGTGGTGCTCCAATAAAAAATCTATGCATTTAAGCACTGAACGACACAATTCATCTGTGCACGAGAGGCCTGATGCAAAGCCGCAGACCCAATAATCTTCCTGATGAGAAACACGATCACTTGCAGTGCTAAGTTTGAGATGTTTCTTATCGGCACTTGCGAGCTCATCCAGTCTATACCCACCTCACAATGGAGTCCAATCAACTCCTATATATTGTGAGGCTCAGAGGGAAAAATATGGAAATTGACTAGTTCTCCTCTCCTAGAGAAGATAGTCATAAAGTATATGTCCTTTGTCGTTGGAACCAATGACTTCCCCTCTATCATAAAGGCCTCTGCGTTGGGATGCTAATAGTCAACCAAGGCATTTAGTATCCTAGGTTGTGCTCGCATAAAAGGGCACAGAAAAAATTTCAACAATCCACATTGCATCAATGCAGCAACAACATTAGGGTCTTCCCCAACTAGTGCACTAATATCTTCATGCTCTCTTTCTCTCCAGTGCACATACATCCTTCACATGGGCAATGTTTAGGAGGGTTAATTCTTTCTTTTTTTAATTTTTTTGCACTAAATGGAGGGTCCACACGGGCTATTGTGATGAAAGTCGCGTGTACATGCGATTTTCCATAAGATAGAGCGAGTGTACACACGAGCTATCATAGGACAGCCCGCGTGGACGCAGGGCTAGCCTTTTGAAGGTCGACGCCCCCCCCCAAAAAAAATGAAACTAAATGCCTAAATAAAGAATTATATTGCAAGATGAGGTAGTTTATACTTACTTGGTCCAAGAGGATGGTTGTTTCGTCCACCGAGGCTCTCGGAATCAATTCTTTTCACAAAGGGGAAGTTTTGGCTTTTAGTCAATTTTTGAATTAACAATGGTGATAATGAGCTGTCAGCTTCTATTTATAGAGGTTTTGGCCTCTTTTTGTCTTTTCGGACCCTTTTGTCATTTTTTCTAAACAAAAAATCATTTAAGATGGTTCAAAAGTCTTCTTTGGATGGTCACAGGAAGTATTTCTTTGGGTATTGGGAATTGTTTTTGAGATTTGGGCATTTTGACGGTCCTTTGGTAAAAATTCATTTTTTCCAACCCATTGCATTTAAGTTAGGATTACACCTCCACTTTCTACATCTCGTTGTCTTTTCCACTTTTCCATAGGATCGATTCCACCAAGTTGCAACACAGAACCATTATTTCTCCTTTAGAAGTGTCGTAATTTGGTGGTAGAGGTTACCGTAATATGGATGCCCTAGGTAAATCCTGGTTTCATTATGGTGTCCATGCTGTCACTAACGACTATAGGCTCGGTACTCCCTTTTGGTTTTTCATGATTACGAGTTTGAGCCTCATTTGCATGATTCCTTATCTCTCTTGACCTCACCCTTGGGACTCCCAAAATATAACGAGTCTTCTTTTAAGCCCTTTTCAAACTCTCTAAACATGAAAATATTGTCGAGCGATCTTGTGGCCTTTCACACTCGTTAAACTGAAATTTGAAGTCATGTCTATCCGGTGGTAGTTTACCCCTTTTTCGGTCTGGATGGTCAACTGTACGAACAAAGGTATACTATAGAGGCCTTGGATCTCTAGAAGAGTACCCTCAGGTATAATTTTAACCCTTTTTCGGGTCTGAGGGACTACATTTATGAAAAAGGAACCCCCACGGAGTCCATAGTTAAGCTCTTTTCAGACTCCCTAAAATCGAAAAGATCGTTGAGTGACCTTATTCTTTCACACTCATTAAAATGGTCTAGAAGAACATTCCTGACGGAGTCCATAGTTAAGATTTTTTTAAACTCCTTAAAAATGAAACAATTGCTGAGTGATCTTGTCTTTATCACACTCATTAAAATGGTTTTGAATAGACCTATTGTCAGTTCTAGTTTACCCCTTTTTCGAACCAACTAGACTACCTTTGAAAAAGGTACCCCATCGGAGTCTACTTTTACATTTTTTCAGACTCTCTAAATATTAGAAACTGTCGATCTTAGCTTCTCTGGGCTCATTAAACTTACATCAAAGGATGTTACCATTATGTGTATTATTAATCGCATTTGTATATGCATGTCTTTGGCCTAATGTCGTCTCCGTGTTTCTCTCATCCGAACCATCTAAAACATACCTTATACGCAAGCCCTGTAGCATTTTGCCTTTGCGTCTTGACACCTTTTGCACTAGGAGGGATTTTTTCTGAGTGTCCTTGCTTTAAACATCAGTCTTGTCCTTACACCTCAAACTCGTATGTTTGCGACACTCATTCCTCATTTGTAATGTAGCATTCTTTTATTCTTTTTCCAAAATTATTGAAAAAGACAAAAAAATAAAATATACCCCAAAAAGAGGAAGGGAAAAGTATTTTTTTTGTATTGGCAATAGAATGAGTTTCCCTTGGATAAAGCACATCCTTTCGTTTGTCCGTCAAGCCTTGAGATTTAATATAACCTTAGGAAGTTGTTCTCGCTACATTGAGTTGTGTCCTCCTCTGTTTGGTTATCCTTCCAAACATATGGCGAGTTTGCGTTGCCTCCTGCCTCGTGAACTTATGTTAATGCCATGCTGCCTGAGTCTCATCATTTGTTGTTCTATTGTCCAAGGGAAGTTTTTACCAAGCCTAAGTCATCCCCTCTATAGTTTGTCTCTTTCCCTCATACCCGACCATCCTGAAAGTCCAATCAAGTCTTTGTTTGAAATCAATGAAGTCTTTAGTCTGATCATCAAGATTCTCTAGTCCACGACCAACGAGTCATCGAAGACCTCTGGGTAGTGAAGTTGTACACTCATATTACACTCCTACCATATTTTTGAAGATTTTAAATTTGTTTCTCGAGCTCTGAAGACCTCATCTCCAGCCATCAGGGCTTATCAGCTTCTAGAAGATGGATACTATAGATGTATATCTTTTGATTTTGAGTTGTAGATCTACTGTGTATTGCTCACAGCTACACTTTATATAGTTATATGACATGGATCTACAGTGTATTTGATTGGTAGCCATGATTTTATTTCATCCTGAGCATGGGTATGCCCGCCTCGGTGAGACAATTGTTATTTTGCAGATGTCACATTCCGATTTCGGGTCCCTGGGCTCACCGATTTGGTACATTGATAAAGAATGATAATGTATTTCGGCCACCAGATTCTTTTCTGACCTCACACATTAGGGGGCATCTGTTATAACCCTAATTTTCACCAGACATACTTACTTGGCATCAGGCCATCTCAGACTCCTTCCTTTCCAAAACACTACTAAACAACTCTTCTTAAAAACCCCCTTTATAAAGGCCCATGTTCCCTGCTACATTACTGCATGCGTGTACACGCTAGCTGCCCCAATACAACCCGCGTGTACCTACAAAAGCACGAAAAAAGGAAAGTTGTTGTCAGAACACACAGATTTGGGCAAGTTAACTAAACCTTTTGGCCATGCATGGTCGTTCATTCGACCAAATATCTAGCTCCTTATAGCCTATAAAAAAAGGGGTAGGGGTCCCATTTGAGAAGAGCAAAATCATAGTAAAGAGACTATACCCAATTGAGCATTCCCCTTGTCCCAACCTTTTCCATCCTTGTGAAAAGATAAGTATAGAGCAAAGAAATTGGAGGACAATTTAAGAGGAGCCCAGGACAAGTTTCGAGGAGCAGTGCCGACCACATATTGTAAGTTTACTCTTGTGAAGATTAATACAAAAAGGAATACTTTTCCCGTCCTGCCATATCATGTGTTCGAGTTCAATGTTTATTTTATGATAGTGTCACAACTAACCCAACAATTAGTAAATGAAATGCATGTTCACATCTTTTTGTTTTTTCATGTGTGAATGCAGGTCAGCTTTGGGAGGAGGCTTGTAATCAAAGAGCAAGTGAAATCAAAGGGATCAACATCAAACGGAGGACTTAAGGTAGAGTTACCGAATCTCACTTACACCTTTGTATTGCATCAATGTGGGGTTTTGTGTTGGGAGAATAGGAAAGAGTAGAAGCCTTTGAAATGGTCATTTTTTGCATGCATGATTAGAGCCCTTAAAAGATAATTCCATAGAAGGGATTCCCACCCACAACACTCAAGTAGGAAATACAACAGCTTAAAAAACAAACAGTGGCAGGTAAGACATTAGCAGAGGCTAAGGAAAATATCTGGACATATATCTCCAACTCCATAAACGAAATTTGGCCCATGGTGCAAATCAAGTTTGAGCAACATGATCTAGTGCTGAAGAGTAGGTAGGTTATCGACAGGATAAGAGGAGAGATGGGTGAAATTCCCTTGGAAGCTAACGAGATCATCAAGTTTCTGAATTCAAAAACCAAAGAAGAGCTTGAAAACCTAAAAGTTGAAGACAGAACAAAAACTATCCTCAAAGTCAAAAGAGTGTTGACCAAAGGAGGATTATTGTTGCAATTGGAGGAGAAAGCTTAGAACATATACATTGGAGTTCAGAGGTTTTTTAACAAGATTGAGGCCTTATAGAAAAAGGGCCTTCCTGGCTTACTTGTGCTAAATGATAAATTGATGACCTTATCCGATTATAAGAAAAATATTTCCACCGTGGCCAAAGACAGTTCCAAGTTCTCATGGATACAGGGCAGCATCACAGGCAAAGAGTTCTTGGAAACTTTGCAGCCTGACCTCATTATACAGCACGAAATCAAGTACATTTTCCTCACCAATCTGACTTTTTCTAAGTATACCGAGATGGATGAAATCTACCGCCGGCTATTGAAAGTTACCATCCCCGGTACACAAAGATGGGATGAGCTATGCAAATTGATTGAGTAAAGATAAAGGTCTCATCCAAGTCAGCGTCTAGCGTAGTCAAAGTCATATGAATGACTCACCAACGGTCTTCCCCAAAATCAACATGAGAGATTCAACGCATCATCATCAGTTCCTATATTTTTGTATCTTGTTATCTAGATAGTTGAAATTAACATCTGCCACATCCTAATCATTGATGACAGGGTCACTTGTAATTTTGATTATAAATACTTCAATATTTGAAGTACTGAGGGTTGATATTTACGCTCGAGCAAGCTGTAATCATTGTAATTTTTATCAAGAGGTTATTCCAGTAATACAAAGAGACATTTCACAGGATTCCTACATGTCAGCTGTTGGTGAAGTTTCTTTTGTCTTCGTAAAAAGTTTTCTTTCTCAGTTATCATGTTGCTTTTCTAATCTAATCTTTAAAAGAAATTAAAGTTGCAGAATTTATCATTTTGTACTCTATTCCTAATATTTTATAGATTTAAATTTTTTCCTTCTGATGTTATAACGAAGAAATTCTTAATTGTTTTTTTGTTTTAACTGATATCCCACCTTTTCAGCAGTCCACCATTTTATTTCTAAAGAATCCAGCAGTTGCACTACCTTGCACTGTAAAACGAATCTTCTAAAAACTGTCCTTTGATCTCCATTTTTATAAAACAGACCCCATATCCCAATGGAAGCGTAAGTGACATTCAACCATTTTATTAAAAAAACAAACAAACAACTCGGTACTATTCTTTTTAACTAGCCTAAGATATGAAAATCCAAACAAATCTAAATCTTACAGAGAGATCCCTCTCTAAAACTGCCAGGGATAGATCCCAGTTTCGAAGTGGTTGGTTAAGGTTACCTCTTGTAAATTTCTTCTTCCCATTTACAACCTATGGGAATTTACAGAGTGCTAACATCATTGGCAACCATACTAGGGAAGTCTGAACAGATTTCCAATCCTAAGATTTCTTTTTTCTATACAAAGAAAGCCTTATTTCTGAACAAGTCATAAAATCCAAATATATTAAGAGATAATGTTCAGAGGTTGTTAAAATTTGTATATATTTAATTTAAGTTTTTCTTAAAAGAAAAATAAAAATAAAATTAAAATTCTAGCTCCTGAAATAATTTTTACTAGATCTCATCTAGATCCAGAACCTGCAACTGCAATAGACAATCCCGAGAAATTACTCAGAAAGAAAACCATTACATAAGGTTCAGGAAGTCACAGTCCCTTTCACAGATCTCCTTCCCTCCCAGAGAAACTGGTTTCCCTTCAGGATCTTGAGTTTGATATCCCTTTTGAACAAAGCCTTTTTAGAACAAAATCAGATATCTTTGTAAGTGAAAATGTGTTGGATCAAACCACCTTGAAACCTAAGACTCCTGAAATTCTCTCACCTAGGGCAGACGCTGATCAACATTTTCTCCAGGAATTTGATAAATTAGAAGGTTTGGTGGAAAATCTTGATCAAGCCTTGGACAGAGCTCATTTCCAATAGTTAGTCGAACTTTCTGCCTTAACGATTGATGCAGCCTCTATGAAACCTTAAACAATTCAGTCTGCACCCCCTATCCCTTCATCCTCCATTGCATCTGTTAGATCCCCTCCAATCATACAGGTTACTGTTCAAGGTCATCCACCAACTATGGAAGCAAGATATGATCCCTTGGTGTTGGTTGCTCCTTTGCATGCCATGCCTCAAGATTATCAAACTAGACTCCCTCAGTATGACAGTATTGGTTCTATTAATTCACAACAACATGTTGACAAAATGAATGATTATTTTGACCTGCAGGAAGTAGATGAAGCTGATGTACAAATGAGATTATTTGCACAAAGCCTGACTGGGGATGTTAAAAAGTGGTTTAAAGACTTACGTCCTACTTCGATAACAGATCTTGCCTCTTTTCACAGAATTTTTCTGGACAAATGGGAGGTTAATAAAAATCCACTCCATATATTATCAGAGTATGAGAACATCAAGAGAAATCAAGGAGAAACAGTGCAGGATTACTGCACTAGGTTCAATAAACTTTACAATGCCATCCCAATTGACATAAAACTGCCTCAAGGTTTAGCACTAATTAAGTTTCCAAATGGATTTGACACTGATATGTCATATCAACTAAGGGAAAGAAATTCAGCTACTCTGGAAGACATGAAAAAAAGCACAGTAAGCGTGGAGGCTAACCTACTAGCTAGAAGGGCCAGGCAGAGAACAGAGAGGAGGTTCACAATCAAAGAGGAACCTTCCACATCCTCTTCAGATGCCAAACTGGACTCTTTAACTAGAGAGATGGAGAGAATGATGGAGAGACTTACTATAGCTAAAAGAAATCCTCCTAGGGATAACCAAGCTACTCCTCCAATTCGAAACCCAAACTTTAGAAGAAATCTGCCCCGGATCCGATAGAGATATCTTAGGGATCAAAGAGAATAGAGGGGGCCAGATCAACATATCATACCACCCCTCCAGGAGAATTATGCTGATGATGGGGAGGATGTACTCGAGGAATTCGATGACACTCATATAAACCTCATGGGCGTTCATGAGGATGAATCCATTTTCCTCACCCAGGAAGAGCACAAGATTTCTCTTTTTTCACAAACAGAGGTAAATGAGGAAGTAGATGAAACAGAATAGGAGGCTTTTGAGAATTCTATTATGGAGGTACATAGGTAGTATAAACTGAGGAGAAAGAGAGAAAATGACAACCCTCCAAAGAAGACTGTTGAAACAAAGAAGGGTAATGAAACAAAGAAAATAGTCGAAACCAAGAAGGCCTCAGAAAACCCTCCCAAGAAAGTCCTTGAGAGAAATAATGATGAATCTTCTACACCAAGATCTCCAGAGATTCTACAAAGAGAAAATCAGACTAAATTTTCATCAATCAGTCAAACAAGCCAACCAAGGGCATCTGGCTATAGAGTTCCAACAGATAAACCAGAAGTATAGACCTTAAGCAAAGTTTCCACTACGTTCAGCCTTAAAGGGGAACTAGCTAAATTAAAAATTCCCATTCCCCTCTTTGAGTTAATGAACAAGAATGCTTACAGGTCGTAGGTGATTAAATGCTTACATTCTCATTTGAAAAAGGCCACCATTCATCAAAACAGGTCTTGGCTATGACAAAAAATGTCAAAAGACCCCCAAGGGAGATGCAAGCATTAAGGTCATGAAGCCATCAAAAAAAGAAAATTAAGAAAAACCTAAAAACTATGTGAATATTCTCAAAGTCTCCATCAACAATGAAATCAATAGTAGGAAAGAAAATTATGACCAACAAAAATCTGATTCTACCCACAAGAATGAGTTTAGAAGAGTTGTTCCACCAAGAAGACCTTTCACAAACCGATACAAAAATATCTTTCTTGGCTATTTTTTTCTTGTAATAACTTTGGTCATAAATCAATAGATTACAAAGATAATGCAAGAATTGATCCTGTGAGAGATGTAAATAGAGGTTCTTGTAAAACCACAAGGAATGATTATGTAATAAAAAAAACTAGAAGTTATCATGGGTTTGTTGATAGAAACTATAATTCATTTTCTCCCCTACTTGATTACAATGTTGAATGTTATAAGTGAAATAAAAATAGGCACATAGAATGTGACCATAGGAGCAACATAATAAATAAGGAAGAAGATGTTCTTGCCAAACATAAAGAAGAATACACAAAGGTGTGGAAAAGGAAGCAAGAAAAACAAAAGAAAGAAGAATGTGGACTTGCACTTTATGCTCAAAATGAAGGGAACCAATGATACATTGATAGTGGATGTTCAAAACTCATGACAGGGGGCTAGACCAAATTTCTCACCTTGAAGGAAGAAAAAAGAGGGAGGGTTACTTTTCGAGATTATGCCTCTGCAAGGATAGTTGGAAAATGTATTTTTAGTCTTGATAATGAAAAAATTAAGACACATAATGCCATGTATGTTGAAGGGTTAAAGAACAATCTTCTAAATTTCATTCAAATGTGTGATCAAGGCTACAACCTCATATTTCATTCTTAAGGGTGTGAGATAAGGAAAGCATCTTCAAGAAGATTGGTGGAAATTGTAATTAGAACCTCAAACAATGTATACATACTCGATGAAGTGAAATAAGAAAAGTGTTGTATGGAATAGAAGTTGGGAGTGATATCCCTCTCATATCATTAGTAAAGGGAAGCACAAGCTTAGGGGGAGTAGCCATTTTCCATTGATTTCAAAGGGAGAGATGTTGTGGACAGAGGAAGAATTGCAAAAACAAGGAAAGTTGCAAACAGGGGGAGTATCAAAATTGACTAAGGCTCTCCATCAATGACAAAGGGGGATATTGTTAGAAATGTTGTTTTCATTGATGTCAAAGATAAAGGGAGCCTACAATATGTCCAATATAGAGAACCTTCTTGAATTGTTTCATCTAAACTAACATAAACTATTTCAATACCACAATCATGATCAACAAATATTGATTCAATTTCTTTAATTTTTGAGGCAACTGTTAGATTTTCAAGAACATGAGAGATTTCTTCATTTCTATGAAAATTTTCCTCTCGTATTTCCTTTGATAAAAAGATAAAGTAAAACAATGAGATCCTCACATAAGCACTAGTTGAATCCAAAATGACTCATTATCAGAAGGAATTTCTTCCTTCTTTTGTTCTTTCAAACCAACCTCATAAATGATTAAGCTTGAACTCTCTACATAAGAGGTATCTTTTTCACGAAGAGGAAATGTAGGTCGATTAAGATGATCAAAGGTAACATGAAATTCTTCTTAAATAACATGTTCTACCTGATTCATATCCCTGAAAGTGAAGAAAATCCCCAACATATGTTATTCAACCACACAATTGTATCCTTGGGATTTTCACATGAATCCAAATCAGCATGTATATTAGCATCAAGACATGATTCAGATTCATCACTTGTTGATTGATCTTGCTCATTCGAAAGGGAGAGAAGATGTAGACCATTCAATGATTTCCTTTATAGAGGGATTCTCATTCAAAGTAAATCTATGACAAGTATGATAAAATATTAAAACAAAGTCTTCTACTGATTCACCTTGTTTTCTTCTAAGAGCTTCTATTTCACTATACAAATCATCATAATCTTGATCCTCAAAATCAATGCAGATGTCATGCAAAAATTGTTTCCATGTGTGAATAGAGGCGGTTAGTAAAGTATCACACTATTTTTCAACCCACTTTGAAAGTAAGGACAAATAATCTTCACACAACTCCATCATTCACAATATCATAAGAAAAATTGTTATGTAGGAATTGAATGACATGTTCACCTGAAGCTACATCATCTTCCCCATCAAACTCAACTTTTGACAAGAGTAATATTGTCATTTTAGGAGTTCTAATTATAATGGAAAAGAAAAAAATATCCATAGAGGGATTTAAGTGGAACCATTAACAACTAGAAGCATTAAAAAGAATGGCTCCATAGGGTCAACTTGTCATACGTTGTTCTTGTAGCACCATTTTGTTGAGGAGAGGTGTCGGCGGGAGCGCAGGTGGTATGGGAGATGGTATGGCAGTTTACTCAGAGGGGGGTAGGTGGTAAGAAGTAAAGTGCGGGGGGGGGGTCCGAGTTGCTGTGGAGGCGACATGTTGTGGGGGGACTGCAACAGAAAACCACCAACTCGGAACCCCCATTAAAGGAAGAAAGGTCAGGGGGTCTGATATTGGATGTGGACTGTAGATCTGACAACGCCATTCTCAGCTGCTGAGATATGCGCTCTTCTTAGCACAACGTGCCAAGGCTGTCAAATCACCAAAAAACTTAGGATAAAAATATAAAGTGGGTCGCGTTAAGACCCCTTTCTTGCATTTTTCACCAATGGTTATTTCCTATGGAAAAAACACCACTCTATCAAAACTCCTTGTGTTAACACAAACCAACCTCATAAATTATTGAGCTTGAATTCTTTGCATAAGAGGTCTCTTTTTCATCAAGAGAAAACATAGGTGGAGTAAGATGATCAGAGGTAGCACGCACTTCTTATGAAATAACATGTTCTCTCTTATTCATATCCCTAAAAGTGAAGAAATATCCCAACATATGTTGTTCAACCACAACAGTTGTATCCTCGGGATTTTCATCTGAATCCAAATCAACATGTAAATTAGTATCAAGACATGATTCAAATTCATCTATTGTTGACTAATATTTCTCATTTTGAAGGGAGAGAAGATATATATACCATTCAATGATTTTCTTTATAAAGGGATTATCATCCAAAGTAAATCTATGGAAAGTATTGGCAATATTAAAAAAACGTTTTCCAATGATTCAGCTTGTTTTCTTCCAAGAGATTCTATTTCACTATATAAATCATCAAAATCATACTAGATGTTATACAAAAAATGTTACCATATATGAATATGGGAAGTCGGTAAAGTCTCACACCATTTTTCATCCTAGCCTTTGAAAGTAAGGAAAAATAATATGCACACAACTACATCATTTATAATATCATGAGAAAAATTATTATGAAAGAATTGAATGACATGTTCACATGTAGATACATCTCCTTCACCATAAACATTAACTTTTGACAAGTGTAAGACTATCTTTTTAGGAGTTTTAATTGATAATGGACAAGAAAGGCATATCCATACAAGGATTTGAGTAGGAGCCTTTAATTACTAGAAGCATTAAAATGAATGGCTCCACAGGGTCCCGATGGTAGGTCCCAATTAGATCCACTCTCAATTGGTATGGAAATATCCTCCAGTATCTGGGCCTGATTGCCACCAATTAAATATATTTCTCTCGAAAAATAGACTCACTCATTTAATACCTTCTAAATAATAAAAGCATTCCTAATCTATTATGCAAATGAAATCGTTTTCTAACCTATGTCTATTCTTAGTCTAATAGTAACAACAAGCAATTGCAGGCATAAAGCTTAATTATTGGAAATAAGAAAGAATGCACATTCCATGGAATAAACCTTACTAACATATTCAATTCACATAAATGATATTGAGTATGTTTATACAGTCACATTCATAACCAATTAATAATATTTTACTGATGTAAACAATTGATAGAAATGAATAATTGCATAAATTAGTAAAATATAAACAATTGGCAAAAAATGTACAATAGCATCAAATGATCATGAATCAACTTCTCCTTGTATTCATCATTTGGAAAGAATTCCTTAGAAAAAGGTTCAAGTAAAATCTCCAAAAGACTTCAATCCTTTATTCACCTTGATAAAAATATACATGACCAATTTTGAGATTTTCGAACCACACATCCCCCAAGCAGGAGTCCACTTTTATAATAAATCTTGGTACTATTTTCCTCTTCTCTGTTTGTTTCATAGTTACATTTATTACTTTTCTCCAACTTAAAGTCCCATACTCATTTACAAAAATAGATGAAGAATAAAACCAATAAAGTATAACTTGGGAACTTGCATAGTCAGAGGCTCTATTTTAGATGATTTTTTCTTTATTATTTCTTCTCCTTTGATGCATATAACAAATTTCCATTTCTTTTTCTTAA
>SNQJ01S0014488.1:12251-49219 GCA_010110895.2 Picea sitchensis | reverse complement strand
TTATAGTTGATGATGTTGGTACATATTGATGAGTCATAGTTGATGAGTAGTTGACACATGATTGGTACATACTTGGTACATGGTTGGATGCACTTATTTATGGTACAGGTTTGTGCATGGTTGATGCACTTGTTTGTTGTACAGGTTGAGGTACAAGTTGATGCGTGGTTCAGATTTATTGGTACAAATTTACAGTGGTATATCTCACAGTGATTGTGTGACAGTGGTTCCATCATTCTACTTCTACTTCAGGGTGGCAGGATGGGGCAAGGACAGGTGGTTGTAGCCGGAGAACATTGGGGGTTGTAGCCTCCTTCTGGTTATAGCCAGAGAATTGGGGAGTTGTTGCTTCCCTCAAGTTGTAGCCCAAGAAACTAGGGGGTTGAAGCTTCCTTCCAGTTGCAGCTGGAAAACAAAGGAATTTGGTGCTTCCAATGAATGTAATTCTTCAAGACATATAAGAAAAGGCATTATGTGGTTTTCTCTTGATTTGGGTTTCCACGTAAAACATTGGTGTACTGTGTATGTGTGTGATTGTTTATTTCTTACTTCTCATTATTGGATAATAATTCTACATTAATATAACATTTGAAAAAAAAGGATTATAATTACGTTATTATTGATTCACCCCCCCTCTCAGTAATCCAACAGAGGGAATGTGGATAAAGTAGCAGCAGTGATACAATTTCCATTTAAGCATAAACAAGCATTCTATGAAAGGGAGATGGGAGGCTCACCCCTGAACGCCTGCAGGACAATCAATCAAGTAGCATCGTTTACATCTCTCTGTTAAGAGGTCTCTACAGCCGTCCACCTTACCCATTTACCATCAATCTATTCTATAAATGTGGAAGGAAAAAAATTGTTTTGGAGGAAAAAATTTGTTTAATACTAGAATAAACTACCACAATCACAAAAATGCCCCATGGATTTAATTACACAATGAAACCAAATCATCAACGAAAATGTTGAAACCTTTCAAAGACCCAAAATTAAATCTGTCAAAGATGCGACAAAAAAAAATTTGAAACCTTTCGAAGACCCAAAATTAAATCTGTGAAAGATGCGAGATAATTTTAATAAGTCTAGGTGAGTCTATAGATAGAATTAATCGAGATGAAAATGAGAAAATTCAAGTGTCATAGCCATTATGAGTGAAAACAATAAAAGAAACAAATCATAAAGCTACATTTTTCATGATGGAACAAAATGCGTGTTCAAGATTGCATATCGAAAGGCCACTAAGTGAAACTTTTCTTCAATGACTATGTTTATTAGCAACTTCTCACATGACCTGGTCACATCATTGCCGAAAACAAATCCGGTTAGCTTTAATCTTATAAGCCTCCATGTGTTTTCAGAAGTGCAAGATTGCCTTCAACACCTCTTACTTTATCTTGAAATAAGACATAAGACAAAGACAATCATTCAAGGAAACAGAGGGAGATGAGAGCAATTTCATAATCACAAGATCAAAGCAACATCGAAATCAAGAAATGCATGAACCATCAAAGGATTTAAACTCATAAGAAAAGAAAACATATTCAAGCATCAATTCATCAAACCAAACTAAAGATATGCTCAATAGGTACATGCAGAAACAAACAAAAATGTGATCAAGCAACCAAGGGTCATCAATCAAGCCATCCATAAGGAAAGGATATATTTCTCTCAAACATAGACTAAAATAGTTTATCACCAAAGTGAAGAGGCCAATGCCATCATCAAAAGATAATAATTTGATCAACCATAGGACCCTTAATCAAGACTTAGTAACCAAAAGTAGAAATATAAAAATAGGTAGTAGTTTCAAAGTTTAATAGGGGGGCTTTATTTTTGCTCAAAAATGAAGGGGGAGTTCTTATATGTTGAACATCACCTTAAGTAAAATAATTTTATATCAATTTTAGAGAGAGAGAAAACAATTTCTTATTCTGCCAATAGGTGCTTTCTACTTCCCAATATGAGGGAGATGTGTAATTCCTTCAATGTTGAATTTAAAAATATATTAATAACAAAAACATTATTTCAGTGTGAACCATAAATAAAATATTTCAATATCCACGTGAAGTAAAATATTTCAATATCAACTTTATATTGAGGGAGATGTGTAATTTCTTTTGTGCTCAACATGGAGTTGACAAGTGACATTTAAATTAAAGATTAATAACAAAAAATATTTCAATGTCGACTATAACAATTAAAAGTAAAAAAATTCTTATGGTTAAAACATTTCAATGGTGTGTTCCTCAATATGAGGGAGATGTGTATCTCCTTCCATGTTCAACATGTAGTTGGAACATGGTGCCCATGCACACACATAGAATCAATGTGGGTTTTTAGAATCTGAACTATTTAACAACCCTAAACACCATGAAGGCTTGTTTATCAATGGTTGGATAATTTAGCTTAAACACTTGTACACTAGTACTCATAAATGAAATGTGATACTCGTTCCCTTGCTCATCTTTCTATGTGAGAACTATTGCAAGGGAACCATTAGATAAAAAGGTATATAAAACTAAATCTTTAGTGAAATCCATGCTATGCAATACTAGGGAAACAATAATTGAAGCATTAATATTTTGAAAGTTTTTTTTCTCAATTGGAGTCCACTTAAAAACAATGTCTTCTAGGTTATCTTTTGCAAAGGCTTGACTATCTTAGAAAAATTGGAACCAAACCTTTGAGAAAAATTTATCTTACCAAAGAAATATTTCATAGCATTTTTATTGATGGGCATAGGAACTTGTATAATGACCTTGATTCATTCTAGGTCCATCAAGATTCCATCTTTTAATATAATGTTACCAAGTAAGTTTCCTTCTAAAACACCAAAAATGCTCTTCTTCATGTTGAGAGAAATATCATACTTCCAACACCTTCCCAATATATATTTTAGGTGGTGCAAGTGGTTTGATTTGTTCTTTGAATAGAATGTAATTTCATCATGGTAGATCACAACAATCTCGTAGATCAATCCTCTAAAAACTATGTCCATCGCTCACTAGAAATTTTCTCCATCACTTATCAATCTAAATGAATTCTACATTAAGCAAAAGTTTCACACTTTGTACAAAATGTTATTTTCAGTTGTTTGTTTCAGTTACTAGAAAATTAATGTATCTAGAGAAACTATCCAATAACAAAGACATTTCAAATACTGAAACAAGTTGTAAAATCTATTCCATTAGAGGAAAAAGGTACTTGTTCTTCTCTAATGCTTTGTTTATATTTTGAAAATCAATTGTTGGAAAGGCAGTTCGAAGAATGAAGAATGAGTGTGTGTGCAAAAGAAATAAGGACAAGATTTAGGCATGCAAAAGCATATAGATGCAAAAAAGTAGAAAGAACAATAGTGAGGAATGGAAAAGCAACATGCAGGAGCAAAAGTAGGAAAAGCATGCCTAGACATTGAGTTGTCATGAGTTGTAACGAATCATCATGAGTTGTCATAGGGTTTTGGGGATAAGAAAATAAGGTTTTGAGCCCTAAATTCTATGTATAAATATGTAATGGGTCAGGTAGAATAGGGTGTTGAAGTTGTGCTAAAATTTGATTTTGTGATAGGTTGAGGCTGAGAGAATAGACTAAGAAGGAGAGAGAGTCTATGTTTGAAGGTTTAGGGAGGGTTTTACAGAGAGAGGCTTGCACTGCAGAGCAACTAGGCAAGATGGGTAAGTATGTCATGATGTATCTATTGTAAGCACATTGTGCAAGCCTGAGATGATTCCACAAAGAATAATAAAGAAGCCAATCGTTGTGGACGTAGCCCAAGAATTGGGTGAACCACATTAAGTTCTATGTCTGAATGTATTTTAAGCAATTGTCCATGGATGTTCTATTTATGCATAGCTAGATCTAGATCTATTTATTCGATGATGGATGTGAAATAATTATGAATGTTATCGTGAATATTTTATGTTGCAATCTATGTCATAATGGTGTTGCATACTTAAATTTTACTAATTAATCAAGTGAAAAGGGACAAATAATACAGTGCACAAAGTAGATAAGTAGGAATGAATATGATAATCGCCTCCCATCCCCTCATCCCTACAGAAACTTGGTTCCTAAAACACCAATCGATGCCTCGGGTGAGACTTCACTTGCATGCAGGTGACGTTGAAAGGGTCGGTGTCTATAGGGTTTGTTGGTAGATTAAACTGAACCTAGAGTCTTATAACAATGTGCCAACAATTGTTTCCTTTGCCAGGACGTGGAATTTGTTATTGAGGGAATGTTTTGGAGGTCGACTAAGAAAGATATCATTGAATGGCTAGAAAGGAAGGAACAAGAATTTGCTCAAAAAGAGAATAAAAACCCTCAGATGAGCAGCGAGCAATGGATGCAAAGGTATGTGTACATAGAGTTTCATGAGATTTTTTGTGGTGAATTTTTTATTATCTTAACTGAGTGGCTAGAAATATTAGTGGAGAATAATGGAAGGTATTGAACTACAGTGTCGAGGAACTAGACTCCTGAGTTGGTAAGACAATTGAACTATGTAAGTAACAAGACTTCCTGCGCCATTGATTTTTGGTTGAACATCATACTAGGGGGTTATATTACAGAATTCACATTAGATTGTACCCATTCATACAGTGTCGCAGAGAGGGATATCTTTAAGGGTTTGTGCGAAAGGTTTATGAAATCATTGGGTATATGGATAAATATGTTGTTATGTGACAAGTGCATGATTACGATGGAGTCTGATTGCTAAGGGGCTTCATGCATAGAGGGGAACTGGGGGATAAATATAGGATAGTCTGAAGGTAGGAAAGAATGAAGAAGGAAGGCAAGGATTGAGGATGCAGAGAAATAAAGGTGTATCAGAAGAAGAAGACGAGTTTTTAGTACTGTGTAGTGGAGGAAGATACAAGTGGTTGAATACTGGGGTTGATAAAGGAGAGTCGTGTAGTGAGTTTGAGGGGAGAGAACCCTACACAATAGTCTAGATCATAGAAATACCACATTTATAAGGAGAGGAAGAGGATTCTCATTTCATTCATGTAATAGAAGAGTCATTGAGTCCTACTTAGACTAGATCTTATGTCGATTCCATGACCCCGTTTGTGTAGCCTATATAGAAGTAACATTTGAGGATTTGTCAAAAGAACTTATAGTTAGCAGGGGAAGACATAGTAGAAGTAGCTAGAGAAGTGGAAGAATTTCACTGAGTCAAAGTCAACCAACCTCGTCGAGGGGAGGTACTAAAAAAAACAACATGGCAGGGTTAGACAACATGCTGAGACTACCTGAGTTCTAGGGAGTTGGGTCAAAGGACCCAAAACAACATCTATTTGTATGTGAAACAAATTGGGTTGTGAATAATTTCTAGGATGAGGCCGTAAATATTGCCAAGTTGGAAAAAACATTTAGAGGCCACACATTATTCTAGTATATGAAACTGTAGAGTACTATGCCTACAAGTCAGGCGAGGACTTTACCAGAAATTAGAAAATCATTATTAAGAGAGTTCAAGAAGCCAAAATTTGAGTCATAGTACATTACAGAGTTGAAGGAAATCAAACAGGTTAAGATTGAATCCATTTGGGACTATGATCACATATTTAAGCATTAGATGGGTAGACTAACATTTCAAATTCCTTATCAACAACACCAAGAATGGTTTATTGCGGGACTATTACCACACATTCATCGGTCATTGATTCAACATAAGGTTGTGGCATAGCCTAAATATTTGGATATTACAATGAAGCTAAAAACATATCCTATAGGATATGGTGGGGGCATGGTGCAAGTCCAAACATAGTTAGACGCCTTGAACATTCAATTAGAAGAACTGACAAAAGGGAAGGAGAAGCAAGAACAAATCTAGTTTACCTAGTGTAGGACAAAAGGCCACCATAATGGCACATGCCCCATGTTTGTGCAGTATTTGGTGACTGGAGCACCAAATCCATTACCAGGAGGAGGAAACTGTGAAATATGTAAGAAATGGGGACATCATCCACCTAATTGTCCATTGCTACATAAATACCATAATACTCCAAGGAATCTATTTTGTAACTTTTGCAAGTCATTCGGGCATGAAGAGAAGGATTCTCGCGCATTCTATTTGATGAGAGAGAGCACTTTAGATATGTATAAGATTTAAGAGAATAATTTTGTGATAGAAGGAGGTGGTCCACAATATAAAAATAAGAGAGGTTTTAATCCATGAAACCGAGGAGGATTTGGTAGAGGTCGAGGCAGAGGAAATTTTGATAGAGGAGTTAGAGGACTAATAATATGTTACAATTGTAATAAACTAGGGCATTTAGCTCAGGCATTCTCAAATCCTTTTACAACTTGCACATATTGTAGATCATTGTATCATGCAACAAAATACTGTCCTCAAATAATTGCGAAGTGGTATGAAAGAGGGAATCATAACCATAACCCAAATCAAAACATACAAAGGGTATTAGCTGAGAAATGCAATGAAGGACTTAGAATAGTAGTTGTCATGTGCGAGGGAGCTAGAATAGGGGATGCTGTGATGAATGAAGGGAGGCGTGTTTAGAAATGGGTGAGAAAATTAGCAGGACCTATGCCGACATTTGACCCTCATCAAGAAAAGGAGACGTATCAGAGGGAATGAAAAGAGATACTAGGACTAGATTGGGTAACATCAACATCCTTTTCAACTCATGTATGTGATTGTGCTATAGCATAAAATTCAGTTGAGAAGATAAGTAATCTAAGAGAGTTTATGAGAATCTGCATAGAATTGATGAAAGATGATACTGCGATGAATACATTATGCGACATGATTGATCATTCTGCACAAGAAAGGGAAATTCCTACCACACAAAGGGTAGTGAATGAAGTACTGTGCAAAAAGAGGACCAATGGAGAGTCATATTAAGTGTGCAGATTGGGGAATATGATGTGAATAATGTTATTTTAGACTTGGGTTCTGATGTAAATGTGTTACCAAAGAAGACATGAGAAATTATGGGGAAACCCAATTTAATATGGTCTCTCGTTTAGTTAAGGTTGGAAAAATAACACAATATAGTACCAATTGGTCGATTAACAAGGATACATGTGAATATATATGAGGTTCACAGTGTAGAAGACTACGAAGTTATTGAAATCATGGATTATAATCAGCCATATCCAAAACTAATGGGGCTAGAATGGGCCTTTGAAAACCAGGAAATTATTAATCTGAAGAGGAGGGATATGATATTTGAGGTAGGAGACTTAAAAATTACTGCACCATTGGATTTGACAGAAGGAAAGAGGTACATTGAGCCGGCGAGAGGGAAAAAAATTGACAACTTGTATAATATGGTAGCATGACTGGATGACTATGCTAACCCCACTACAGATGGTGCACTAAGTTGGAGAAGCATTTGTTGGTGTGCGTCATATTCAGAGGAAGTTCTGGAACATTGGCAGCAAAGGATGCATGAAGTATCAACTAGACAATGTGAATGCATAACTCAATCATTGCGCTAGATTGGAATGGAGTTATGTGATCCACCCAAATATGATGCTTTGAATGACATAGAATATTTTGTATAGGAATTTTAGTTTCAGATACCTAAACAACAAAGACTATTGGCATTAGATGTTGTCTTGAAGGCCACTCTAGCCAGATGGTGGGCTTCACACAAAGAGGGAATGGAAGAATAGTCGTAGTGTAGAATTCTATTGCAAGTAAGATTTGGTAACAAGGTTGAGTATACTGCGCAAAAATATACAGGAGTAAGTGACCCAAAAGATCATATTTTGTAGTGCAGAAACATATAGGTATCGATACCGAAGAATAAATGGATGCACATGTTTATACATACACTAGATACAATTCCTAAGAACTAGTACCTGGAACTAGAAATGCACAGAGAAACAACAAACTGGGACCAAATAATTCAAAGGTTTAAGGTAACATTTACTTTTGAACATGAATCTCCATTAGTATATGAAAATTTACAGGTCATTAGAAACAAAAAAAATTCAGAAGAATGACCAATAGAGGTAGTATCTGTGTGTAGTGCGCACAGAGCTTCTATGATTTTCCATGAATTACTGGAATTTTATAATGTTTCTAAAGAAGAATACAATGAGGAAGATCCAATAAATATACAAGTACCTGAAATCGAGGGGGAACGCGTAGTCGAAGGACCATAGCTTGAATTTGTTGTGTATGCACATCCACTAAACACACAGAAGGTAAATATTAGGACAAAATAAAATCTAAATTTTGCGCAAATAGGAGACTACTGGAATGATGAAACTATGGAGAAGATTGCATATTTACTGTGTGAGTATTAGGATCTATTCCCAACTACATTCTCATAAATGAAGGGGATAATTGGTGAGTTAGGAGAAATAAATATGCCTTTGAAACCAGATGCTAAGTCAGTGAGACAAAGACCCTACAAGTTAAATCTGAATTATAAAGAGGGTGAAAGAAGAGATAGACCGAATGTTAGAATTTGGAATCATTGAACCAGTTGTTCAATAAGAATCGATAAGTCCAATGGTAGTGAAAGATAAGAAAACAAGGGGAATCAAGATTTGTGTAGACCTAAGGAAGCTAAATTATGCATGTCTACATGACCCATTTCCAATGTTGTTTACAGATGAACTGCTAGAAAATCTACAAGGGCAGGAGGCCTATTCTTTCATATATGGATTTTCAGGACATCACCAGATTAAGATTGTGCATGAAAACAAACATAAGACTACCTTTGAAACAGAGTGGGGAAGTTTTTAGTACACAATAATGCATTTTGGGTTGAAGAATGCACCTACAGTTTTTCAAGAGTAGTTGTAGCATCTTTTAAGGAATTTATTTATAAGTTCATTGAAGTTTACTTAGATGATTGGACTATGTTTAGTATATTGAAATATCACATATAAGCACTCGGGATAATGGTGGATCACTATATGCAATGTCATATTTCACTGAATTTGAAAAAATGTATTTTCTGCATGCCTTTTGGAATTTTGTTGGGCAATGTGGTATGTAAGTAGGGCTTATTAGTGGATCATGCCAAGATTGTAGTCATTTTATATTTACAACCACCCACATCAGTCAGGAAATTGAGAGAAACCCTGGTTCATACATGATACTACAAGAATTTCATTAAGGTTTATGCACATATGACAAAACCTATGGAGAAGTTGTTGAAGAAAGAAGCTAAGTTCCAGTGGAATGAGGACTAACAGAAAGGTCTGGATACATTGAAGAAAAAATTAGTGAATGTACCGATTTTGATATTCCCAGATTGGAAGAAGGAGTTCCATGTTCATGTGGATGAGTCATCCATAGATTTAGGTGCAATAAAATCTCATCCAGGGGAAGGAGACATAGACCACCCAATCACATTTGCAAGCAAGAAGATGTCAACTGCGAAAAAGAATTACACTGCCACAGAACGAGAAGGATTGGGAATGGTATATGCGCTACAGAAGTTTACACATTATTTTTTGGGTTCTCACTTTAAGATGTACACATATCATTCTGCACTAAGATACTTAGTGAACAAGCCATTGCTGGGGGGAGAATATGCAAGTGGTTACTGATGTTCCAGGAATATGATTTTGAGGTTGTTGTGAAAGTAGGGAAGTTGAATGTAGGACCACATAAATTATCGCGCATACTATCAGGAGATGATACAAGGAATATAGATGATAGCATGTCGGATGCACAATTATTTGTAGTTAAAATTGTGGATGACTACTTCACAAACATTGTGCAATTTTTAAGTATAGGAATGGCCTCATTAGGCATGACAGTTACACAAAAGAAACGATTAGTGGTTAAAGCAGCAGACTATCAGTTAATTGTAGAGAACTTATACAAGTTAGGTATTGATAGAATATCAATATAATGTGTTTTAGATCATGAAATGCTAATGATACTCTCGGAAGTGCATGAAGGTATTTCAATAGGAAACTATGTAGGTAAAGCTACAACGCAGAAGATTTTGTGCATAGGGATTTGGTGGCCCACACTTCATAAGGATGCTAAAGAATAACGACAAGCATGTGATGTTTTTCAAAGTGTGGGAAATCAATTCAGAAGGCATGATATGCCTTTACACCCATAGGCTACATTGCAGGCATTTGATAAATGGGAAATAGACTTTGTTGGACTGATCAACCCACCAGTGAGAATATTATGAGATAGGTATATAATCACCGCAACATAGTATTTGATTATATGAGAAGAAGAAGCACTAGTCATAGATAGAACTGTAGAGACTACTGTGAGGTTTCTATTTGTGAATGTAGTCACATGATTTGGATGTCCATGCATTTTACTCAATGATCAAGAAACACACTTCATGAATAAGAAGATTGCAACATTGACTGAGGAATTTCAAATTCATCATTAGAAGAATATGTTGAATCACCTCAAGCCAAAGGGATAGTAGAATATTTTAATAAAATTATGGAGAATGATCTGACAAATATCTACAATGTAGGAAGGGATTATTGGGACTTAAGTGTTCATGCAATATTATGGGCATACGGGACTACAAGCCAAACGTTGACAGGAAAAACACCTTTTAGGTTGGTCTACGAGCAAGAAGTAGTAATGTTGATGGATTTTATTGTGTCTAACCTGAATGTTGAAACTATTACAGATCTTTTGGAATATAGCGCAGTAGAGGAGATATTGACACAGTTGGTACAACTTGAGGAAGATCGATTTGTCGCAGGTTTCCATCGGCAAGTTTAGAAGGAAGGAGAAAAGGCATAGCATGATAGACACATTAAACATAAAAAGTTTCAAGTAGGGGACTTAGTATTACTATATGAAAATAAGTTCATGAAGTATCCAGGGAAGTTTCAAATGCATTTGTTAGGACCATATGTGATTAAGCATGTGACAAAAGAAGGTGTTGTGCAATTGGAAACACTGAATGGATAAGTCCCGAGAGGAATGGTGAATGGAAGTCGACTGAAACTTTATAGGGAAAGCTGGCTTACCATGCACTAGTCTGACCTGCGTGAGAACCTGTGTATTATAGTAGGCAAAAGAAAAAGAAAAACTAACAAATAGTAGAAAAAGGAAAAATAATTAAAAGGGGGAAAAGAAAAAAGTAAAACGAAGGAAAAACAGGAAAAAAATGAAGTTACAATGAGAGTAAGTGATCCAGATTTAGGAGAGGAACGAAATGATTAACAGACTAAACAAAATAAACACAAAGATATGAATAAAAACATAGATATCCAGTGAACAATGTGTTCTATTGAATAAATGAAATAGGTTGAAACTATAAAACTGCAGAACTGAAACACTTGCTTGAATGGTGGTATTTATCTCTGAGAAGATATGTGGATGCTACGTGCACCCGTATGAGAAGAATGCTTAAAATGAGGCTCTAAAGGCCTTTTTGATATTACTCATGAATTCCAAAACCATAGACATCCAAAAACCTAACCCTAGGAGGTGAAACACCAAAAGTCATGTGGGCCCCTATGGGTAAGTTGGTACCTCAACTTCTCGGGGTTGTAACTTTTTCATATGACCTCTGTTTTAGGCGCGTGATAGCCCGTTGGAAAGGTATTTCAGAGAAATAAACATTACACCATAAAAATCTAACTCCGTCTATAGTTTGACTATGGAGAGCCAAAAAACATTATTTAGGGCTCCAAAACGACCCTGGAAGTACATCAAGATGTGCTAACATGAAAACATACAAAATAAGCCAGTTGGATTAGGTGAGAGGCCTCCAGTATCCATCTGGAATATGTGTAAGGATTTAGAAAACCCCATAAGTGTATAATCCACAATTACAAATAAGTACAGAAGAACGTGTTGAACTAAAATTTGATAAGAGGAGCCAATTGGAATAGGTGGGTGGCCACCAATATCCACCTGGATCACTCCTCCCCCCTTAGGAAGCAATGGTATCAATTACATTGAGTTCCCCCATCAGGTGAGGAAAATTTTGTTGGATTTGACCTATGGTGATCCACTCGCCTTGGTGTAGGAGTTTCTCTGCCTTGACAACCCAATAAAGTTGGATCATCTGTTGGTGAGTGCCCTTGACCTGTGTGTCCACTATTTGATCAATGTATTCTTGTTCCATGTAGTTAGGGTTGATATCTATTGGTTTAAGTTGTTCTATGATCTCTTAGGTGTCCAATAATGGCAGAAAATATGGCTGAAGGAGGTCCACATTGAACATTGGGTGCAGGACAAGGAAGGGTGGAGTGTTGAGCTAAAAATCATTGCTACCCAAAACCTTGGTGATAGTGTAAGGCACATAGTGAAGTGGGAGGAGCTTTCGATGGGGCCATGTGAGATGCTCCTTCTACAAATGTAACTAGAATTTGTCTCCAACCTGAAGTTGGTGCGGTACCCTATGTTGATCATGGTGTTTCTTGTACTTAGCATTGGATTTTTGCAAAATTTCCTGGACCTGTTGGTGGATGTGTTGAATCAACTCAATGAATATGGTGGCTTTGTTGGTATTAGAATGAGCATGGGAAGTGTTTTTCTATGTGGTGGAAAGAGGTAGTGAAATATCAATGGGACCCAAGGGTTGGAATCCCATCCCCACCTGAAATGGGCTATGGTCGGTGGAGCTATGGAGATCCATGTTGTAACTGTATTGATCATATGGGATACTCTCATCCCATGTACGTGGATGCTTAGAGTTGTACATGCCCAGGATGTGCACAATCATCCCATTTTCAAACTTTGTTTGGTCATTTGTTTGGGGGTAGAAAGCAGTGGATTTAGTGAGCTTGGTGTCCAACAGTGACCAGAGAATCGACCAAAATGTGTTGAGGAACCTGTTTTCCCGGTCGAAGATGATGGTCTATGGTATCCCAAAATGGTCCCACACACATTTGAAGAAGAGATTGGGAGTATCTTTCACTGTGATATTCTTCTTGTAGGCTATGAGGATGTCCATCTTCGAAAACTGATCAATGACCACAAATACGAAGTCATTGACTTGCTTGGTGGATGGAAAGCCAGACATGTAATCCATTGAGATGGATTCCCAAGGCTTCTCGAGAGTAGGAAGAGGGGTGTATAACCCTTGATTCTTGATGGCTAGCTTGGTAATGGCATAGGAAGTGAAATATATGATATACTTCCTGACGTCCTATTGAAGTTTTGGCCAATAAAAATGTTTCTAAGGAACGACCATAGTTTTCTCCATGCCAAAAATGTCTTTCCATCCGACTGTAGTGGGCTTCCCAAATAATCTTTGCACACTTTCTTGTAGGAACACAGAGATGGCCCATATGGCATAATATTCCATCCTGAATGTGAAAATTGGTGACAGTTGCACCTGTACCCAAGGGTTGATAGGTGGTGGCGAAGTCCGGATCTTGCAAATAAAGTTGGGGCCACTCAAATGCCTCATGTCCACAAAAATGGGGCACAATGGTGAGTGAAACCATGGGAGTGCAACTACGATAGTCAGTGACAGGATTTGATGTCTTATACTTGATGTTGAGATGGAATTGCTGCAGTTAGATGGACCACTTCTGATGGCGGTCATTCTGCAATTTTCCGTGTGTTTGTATGAACTATAGAGGTTTGTGATTAGTGTGGATGATCATCTCCTTTCCTAGAATGTAATGTTTCCATTGACGACATGCTTATACAATGGAATACATTTCCTTTTCATAGGTGAGGTATTTTCGGATAGTATATGAGAGTGTCTCACTATGGTATGCCACCGGATGACCGTGTTGAGTGAGAACTGTGCCTACAACATAGGGATTACTAATGGTGAAAAAAAAGTGAGTGTTGCATAGATAAAAGAAATAACATAGAGACAGTTAGGTACAAACAGAAGAAACACATAGAACGGGACCGTAACAACCATTAAAGGAATTAAAATGGAAGAAATGATGGTTAAAGGGTGTTAATGACAAGTCATAAATATGACACATAGCAATAAAATGAAAAATCCGTCAAAGATTACGACAGACTAGCAGTATGAGGCACAAATCCAACAAAATATATGGTAATAAAGAAGCATTAAATCAAGCATTCATCACACAACTGGAAGATTAGACAGTTAATTCAAGAGTGAAGGGGCATGGACAACTGGAAAAGGGGAACAAAACCCATGAAGGGTTGACAAACATTGGTTATTGTCACTTAAAGTTGCATTCGAATAAGAGAGAGTCGTTAACCATATTGCAAAGCCGAAAAAATCCCCAGAGCTGAAGCAATTGTCCCTGGTAACCAGTTTATAGAAATGGAACCACCAAAAGAAACAAATCCTGTACCAAATAAATCTCGAACAAGAGAGGAAACAGTAGAACCAAAGGTTGAGGAGACTCCGGGAGAATCATTGTCGAAGTCAAGGTTTCCCTGAGACTATACTCTACCAAGGAAGGATTATACCACACCAGTGACATTGTCAAATAATACCAATGAAAAATTGGTGACACCCGACATCCTAGACGAGGTCATCATAGATGAAGATATGCTAGAGAGGGTGTCATAGCTCAAATATGTGGACCATGATAACACAAACACGAAGAATTTCCCTGAACTTGTGTCGCACCAATACTTGGAACTGAGGATAGATACAACAATGAACTAGAGCATACCTATGCCAAAGGCATGGTCCATAGGATTGGAGCGAGCATGCATACTAAACCCGTTTGACATCCCACACTTCAACAGGAGCAATGAGGTGAATGCATGTGTTAAGTGTCTCCTAACCTATGTGCATGGAGGTTATTTTTGGATAGATAGCCCAATATCTATAGATATAGACCTTATTGGAATGATCACAGGCTTACCAACACAGGGAAAAGATCCAACCTTGTTGTTTGCAGACAAGAAAACTGACAGGACTCTATCAAGATAATTGAGGCGAAAATTTCACATAGTTAGAGGTGTGCATGGGTTGGATGTGCCAAGCATATGCGACCCAACAGTAAGGATTTTAACTCATGCATTGGCATGCAAGTTACTGAGGAAATGAAGAAAAAACTAAGTGTCAACAGGAGCGATAGCCGCGACCGAGAATTTTGTTAAAGGGGTCTCGATGAGCTGGGCACCTTTCTTATTGAACTAATTCCTCATCGACTACGCAGAAGCAAAAGATAGAGGTATGGAATTCCATTATCCATGGTTGCTAATTTTGATTGCGTTCACAACATGGGAAGAGCTAGAAGATGCGCAACTCTTGGGTCTAAGAGGTAAGTCATGTTTAGCAGCTAAGTATCATAACTTTTGGTACATGCCTAACAAAAGAATACAAATCGACACTCATGTGGATTTATTAAAGTACAGATAAATAATTTGGAAGTGAATCAAGGAAACACCATAAATTTCACCACAATTGGTAGAGGCATACGCCCAATTGTGCGGTTCAGGGAAGACCGACACCATATCTATATACAAGTGAAGAAGGACCTTAGAGAGGAATGGGTCCATACAAAATACAATATCACAAAAGAAGACATCCACATGATCATGTAGGATTGGGATCAAAATTGAAAAGTTCCTATGAATGGAACCAAGATGGAGAACCGTGATAACGACATTGAAGAATAGGGTGATGAACAAGGTAATGAACATAGTGATGAACATGATAATGGATAGGGTAATGGGCATGGAAATGAATAGGGCAGAGACATAGAACCAGGGATGATTTTAAGGATGTAAATTTATTTTAAAATGTAGAAACCTTGGCGAATATTACTAATTCTTCATATGCCAACTATAAATGATTGGCAATATTTTTGTAAAATTAGTCAAATTTCTAAGAATTTTATATAGTTTTTATAAAATTTTGGCGATTTTTAAGGTAAAATAATTTTATCCTATAGAATCGGGGCGAATCATTTTTAAAATAGCGAATCTTGTTTTTGGAAAAACCATGGAAAATTAGCCCATGAGCAAAATTTAACCCCTAAAATCATACCTGTGTAGAACACATGCAGGAAATAGTCATAGAGAAGAGGAAATAAAAGGGCAAGGGTTCGACGCCCCTTATGCGCAAGAAGAAGAAATATCACAAAGAGCCATCCATTTATACTCTGACAGATGATGGCATTGATAGAATCGACTATCAAGTGAGGGATTTCGAAGATGAAGAAGTTGAGAAAGTGTTGTGAAAACATGAAGAAATGCACCAGCAGGTGCAAGAACAGTTAACATAATTGCAACAAATCTTAGAAGTAGCAAGGATAGTACCAAAGCATAGATCTGACAAAGGAACATCAATAAGCCTGACTAGGAAAGCATGGGCTACCATGTCTTACTTTTCAGAGATGGAAATAGGGAGCAGAGTGTTGAAAATATTACCAAAAGTGATTGAGTTCCCAATGCCCGAGATGAAGGATAAGGTACAATAATTAAGTCACCTAGAGTTAGTCATTTCATGGATTCCCACAACAATAATACAAGGCTTTCACATTGATATTACGTAGGAAATATGGTTCCGCGCAGAATTAACATCAAGCGAGTTCAAAAAGGTAGCGGTGGAGAAGATGGAGCTTCAACAAAGTTATACAACTTCTATATAGGAGAAGAGTGTGATAAAGGAAAAGGATGAAAGGATATTGAAGGAGAAGTGTGAGGTTGACGAATAGGCTGAAATAATATTGAAGGAGAAGGATGAGGCTGAGCAGCAGGTAGAACGAATACAATAGGCCATCCAGAAACTCTATAAGGATATTCCAGAAATGTTGATGGTGGTAGAAGCCACTCTTGAAGAACAAGTCTCAAACATCAGATAATTCATTAAAGGCTTCCACACAGGGATCAAATACTTGGAATCACGCTCCACACTAGGGACACCACCTGAGGAAAAGGAACAAAGAGAAATAACTGCTATGACTTTTGTAGCAAGTATTAAGAGTCTAGAGGAGGAATTCATGAAGCTATATGAGAAACATGCACATATTTTGAAAAACCTGATGAAGGATCCAGAGATGAAGGTTGTGGAATTTATATTAAGGGATGCGCAGGAAAAGGCACATAAGACTTTGTGATGTATCTATTGTAAGCGCAATGCACAAGCCTAAGATTATTACAAAAAGAATAATAAATAATCCAATGGTTGTGGACTTAGCCCAAGAATTGGGTGAACCACATGAAGTTCTATTTCTGAATGTAATTTTATGTGATTGTCCATGTATGTTCTACTTATGCATAACTAGATCTAGATCTATTTATTCGATGATGGATATGCAATAATTATTAATTTTACAGTGAACAGTTTATGTTGCAATTTGTGTCACAATGGTGCTGCATAATTAAATTTTACTAATTAATCAAGGTAAAAGGGAAAAAGAATATGGTGCACAAGGTAGATAAGTAGGAATGAATATGATGATATCCTCACATTCCCTCATCCATGTAGATACTTGGTTCATGCATCCCAAAAGATGCCTCATGTGAGACTTCACTTGCATGCAGGTGATGTTGAAAGGTCCGGTGTCTACAGGATTTGTTGGTAGAATAAAATGAACCTAAGGTCTTATAACCACACGCCAACATCAACATATAATTTTATTTCCCCTAACTTCTTCTTGACCGACACTAAATTACCCACCCAAGTAGAATGTCAAACTTTAAAGATAATCTTTACATCCAATTTGGTTTTTAGCTATTTGTAAATTAGTGGTTCCAGTGGAATGCACCTTTCTTAATTTCTATTGGAATGGTTTGACATTTTATTTAAGAGTAATTACATCCTGGATGATCCTTGTGTAGTAAATTTTTAGACCTTTGTAGATCCAAGCAAAGACATCCTTAGATTTCCTAAACAACTGAATGTAATTTTGTTTTCCATTTCTAAACAAAAATTTCCAAGGTTAATATCCTTGGGATCCTTTTATGTGCCCAAATTAATTAGTTAATAATTCATGGTAGAACTTTTGTTTTGACATTTATATATTTTTTGAATTTTCCCTGCAGGTCAAATAACTTTTCCAATTGTAGGACTCCTTTGGGAATTGAATTTCACTTTAAATTTCTCATATCATCTTGAGAATCATCCATAGCTCTCGAATGTTCTTCATCATATTTATTTGCATCCTTAAAGGTGCCCTCATTAGTAAAAAAATGGATAATTTTCTAATTGTGATTGAACACCCACAAATTAGTGACATTGTGTTTACTTGAAGGCCTGAAAAGGAGCTTAATAGAAAATCCATTTGTAGAGAAATCATCTAGGGAAATTAACCTAGAAGTAGCAATAGCTAGAAAATTTATAGTTTTGTTCTTAGATCAAGGATTGGATTGAATATTAAAAGAATCAAATTCATTAATTAGGATCCATACCTCGGTTCGATAATTTTTCAAATGAGGTGAAGGACAATGGATACATCTCTTTACCTACCTCACTGTTATTTCTGAATCACCAAAAACTTCAAATATTTTACCTTCAAATAAAGAATGTTTTTAAGGTCTTGAACTAGGGCCTCATACTAAGATATGTTATTGGCACTTTCAAACTCAAGGCTACAAAAAATAAGGGTGAACTTTTTTTGTGCATCAATCAATATGCAACCTACCCGTTGAACCCTCCCGTGACTTAGAACAGTGAAAAAACAATGTTCGGATGTCAGTTTCTAAATTTGCGTTAGAAGAACTAGCATTATCTAGATATACTATAGTACAATCAACCTAAGTGCAATGAAGGATTTGAAAATGTGAATCTAATTATAAAGGTTATTCTGCTATTGTATAATTCCCAAAATCATTCTCAAGAAAATAATTCCCTTGAATTGACTATGCAAATTGCATGGGTTCATTTTATCCCTCAATTTTATTGATAGTGTGTTTCAAATGGGCTTTTGGATTGATCCTAATTTTATTTTACCGTCCCTTCCATGGAAACCACAAATGAGACTACGTTGTGGCAAAGTATCCCTGCAGATTTTGAGACCATTCCCTACTTAAAAATAAACCATAAGCCTAGAATTAATGCCAGCAACAATGATGTATATAACTTGATATACTTTTGGATTAGAATGCACTCTAATCAAAACATCCTTAAGTTCACCCATGACCTTTATATATTACTTGTCTAATTGAATAACGCAGGTAGAATATTTGATGGGGTTAGCATTACTATTTTTGCAAACAAAGTAGAGAATTACATTAGATGATGCTCCTAAGTCTACCAATTAGTTATACACATTATAATTAAATATTTCAAAGGTCAGTAGAAAAGGAGGTGATTGTGACTTTGATTGTTTGACTATTATAATAGTGTTCACTACAAATTTTAATTTTGTTTCAGAATTATGTTTTGTTTTGGAAGGATTTTGTTTTTATTCAAATTTAGCTACTATATTTTGAAGTGATTCAGATGGTGTTTTGAAATTCTTCAAGATAAGTTCTCTCCATTATTGAATGTTGCAGATATCATACATGGGCACATTCGTTTTTGTTTTCTTCATATCCTCAATAACACTATATTCCATGGCCAACAAGGTTGGAGTTGTAACTATTGTTTTCTCTAGTGGGGTAGAAACTATGCGTTTCTTGTGTACTATAGTGGGTTGCATGGGGAAATAAGTTGAAGGAATGATCCCTTTACTTCTTATATTATAATGTTTTTGAATTGTTTGAGTGGCATGCAATTCCTCTACTACCACTTCCTCTTCTTCCTCATCTTGAAGTCCATGGGAAACATCCCAAAAAAACATGGTTTCTTCACTGATTTGTTCTTCCATTTCCAGTATTTTATCATCTTCAACATCTTGTGAAGGATTTTCATATTGTTTTTATTGGTCAAGAAACTAATTTGCTACCTGAGTCATGGATTTTGATCTATTGAGGACATGTTTTTTCAAAATGGTTTGCTTGGTGAAAAGTACAGTAGTTATCCATTCTTACATTCAAATTCAGGTTAAGATTGGTATATTCTAGAGGTTTTGGGAGTATAATGTATTTTCTATAGAATGGTATGAAAGTTATTTGATTGGAAGTAAATTCTCCAGAGTTATTTTTTATATCAACCACCTCATTGGATTGGGAAAATAACAGGTGGATTGGGAAAATAAAGAAGCTTCTTGGGGGAATTTGTAACCATGGAATCCTCAGCCTCGAGGTTCCTTGTCTAAATCACCATCTCTTTTTTTTACTTTGTTATTCGTTATCACACTAATTTTCCTTGGATCTTTATCCCTTAGTTTCAAGTTTTTTAAGCCTTTAGATTTTTATTTTTGTTTTATTTTCTTAAGTGTGTTTTAATTAGGTTACCTTGAATAAATGAAGGCTTGAATGTTGGATCATTTTTTACCCTCACATAGATTTTTGGCCTAGGTTCATTTTATTGGCTTATGTTTTGACTCACCTCATGACTTGACACCAAGCTTGACTCGGCCCATGAACTACATGACTTGACATGTCACCTTTTTCACTCATACCTTTTTCCTTGCCATGTTGTCCCTATGTCCTATTAAAATGGTCAAATCATCTTTTTCAAAAAGAGCGTTGCCAACTCACTAGGAGTTTTCATAGTGCACTCCTTGTCCTTCATTCTTTGCCATGATTCGTCATCATAATGCTGAGGTCATGTTCTACCTAGTTTTCAGCACCATGGTTTGTTAAAAGATGCTTTCGAAGATTTGGTTTTAATGAGTATTTCTAACGGTTTCAAGTTTTGAATGTTTTCAAAACTCGGCGTTGTTGAAACTACCATTTCGGACCAATTGGCAAGGGTTCTACGGGATCGGTTGCTGAGGTGAATTTGGAAGCTGAGATGGTTGTGGTGATCTCCCAAATAGTTGCAAACCTCCAATTTTTCTACTCCTCCAGGTATTTTGTGGTTTCCCTCCTTTGCATAGCAAATTTAGGTAATAGTTTTTGCCTGGAATTTTCATAGCAACTGTGTCTGCAAAATTGATCCTTCTTTCATCCCTCTCCATCCATTTTTCTCTCACATAGACCTGCAGTCATTATCACCCATTTTTCAGTTATCAAGACACCCATCACCTCCCTCCTGATTTTTGAGTGCCCAAAAAAATGTTTATTCCTTGTGTGCGCACTGCGTTTTGTTGAAACTTCGTTGCATTTCCTATGCTTCCTCTACTATTCGGATTGGAGTGTTTTTAAACCGGTTTTCAAGGACCATTGCAGTGGTTTCCTTCACCATATTTTTATTCTTCAGTTTGAGATCTATAAATAGTAAGGGGAGAGAAAATTGCATATCTTTCTTTCCAAAAGCCATCCAAACAGTGTGAGTTAGAGGAGAATCCTAGGAAAAAGCGGCCATTTTTCACTGTCATTCTCCCATTGAAGTCTGCCTCTTTTTTCTCTTCTATCCTTCACTACACCATAGCCTTTGACCTCTTATATTGACCCATGGAGACACATCAGAAGAATAAATCTCACAAGCGAGGCACTGTGGTCAGAACTGAACCCTCAGACATGCATTTATTTGTGGCAGAGCCAATGTTTAGGGATGTTTTTCAAAGGGTGGGCTACTTCTCTTTCTGCCAAAACATGCAAAGGGGAAATCCTAAGGTGGAAAAGCAATTTGCCTCACATTTTGATGGTCTTAAGACTAAGGCAGAAGATCTGGATTTTGAGGTGTCTTAAGCCTCTATTGTAGTAGCCACATGGATTCCTAACACAAGGGAGAGATGGTTTAAATCAATGACTTTGAATGTTTCCTTCTCCAAGGATTTCCTTAAGCCAGATTACAAACTGACAACTTGTCCAAGGGGGTTCCTAGAAGTCATCTAGTTGAAGATTTTGACAAGATGTTAAATATCATCAATAGATACTTCACATGTGAGGGGAGGTTTAATATGTTATACCAGTACCATATAAGGATTCTGCTTCATTTTAATGGTAAATATGAGATGAATATCCCTTTCTACTTGTTGAGGAGCATGAGGAAAATGTCTAACAAAGTCCAAGCCAAATCCAAGGTTGTTGATACTAGTGTCATTCATTCCGTATTGATCAGAATGTTGGTAAAGGAAGAATTGAAGAAGAAGAAAATTCCTTGGGAGAAATTCATTGTTTCTTCTCACATGAAGCTGGAAACAGCTTCAACTCCTCAGTCAGAGATGCAAATTCCTTTTCCACCTACTATTGATGCTCCAACAGAAACAAGGACAAAAAGGAAGAGTAAATCCATCACTCAAGACAAAGAGGTTGTTAAGGAAGTTGAAGAAGCAGACAAGGAGGCATATCATTCTCCACAGAGAGACTCTTCACCTCCTCCTACACCATAATTGGAAGAGTTCCCTTCATCTACTGAAGCCACAACCAAGAAAGGAAGAAATTTTCATTTCTATTCATCTCCCTCAACAACTAGCACAAAGGTTAGGAAACCTTTCACATTATCATCAGCTCTCAAGGGGGGCATTGAAGCACAAGTCCTATCAAAGGTTTCTATTCTAAAGAGAAATATGGATAAGAGAAAAGGCATTGAGAAGCCTATTGAGATGGTAGATAGATCCCCTAGACAGAAGAAAGATGAAGGTGAAGCCACAAAGAATCCCGTTGATATTATCAACATTATCACTCCACCTAGCAATCACACCTTCAAAAGATTGATTAGACAGCTCAAGGAGGCTAGGAAGGAGATTGCTCACTTGAAATCAGAGGGTTTATATGAAAGTATTAAGATGAAGGAGCTCATGCATAATTAAAAAAACACTCTCGATTTGGCAAGATTTGCAGCTAGAAGAGCTCTTCCCCTCCATAAACAACTCAAGAATATCTATAGGAAAAACAAAGACTTTCAGTATGAGAACAAAAAACTCAAGGCAGAATTGCAACACTTCAAGGATGAAGTTTTCCAGAGGAATTTGAATGTGTCGGTTGAAGCTGCCATTGAAACGGAGAAACCAGTAGTGAAGAAAAGCACACATGCAGTTAAGAAGCCTATCACTACAAAATGAAAGCATGTTGTTGTGCCAGAAGTAAGTCCTCCTTCCACAAGAAGGAGTTCCAGGTTGATGAAATGATTGGGGGAATGTAAGCTCCATTTTTTAGAATGGTCTCTTTTTGCAAAGAGTAAGTGATCAAGGATGTATTATTTTTGCCACTTATATAGGCATTTACAAGCTCCTAACCTATCAGATCAAGGTTTTTTTTCTTTTCAAAAGATTAATATCCTCATAAAAAAAGAGTATAGACATTATGTAGTGCTATGACGTTGCAGAATCATCTAATTTAGCATATCCTACTAATTCGCTACCTACAATGCTACCAAATCTCCTAACACTGGTGTAATGATGGCGCTGCAAATTCCACAGGGTGCTACCAAATCTTCTAAACAGTGTAACGATGGCAGTACTGAATTCATAGGGATATATTACAGTAGCTCTACCAAATCCGTTTTGATGTCGGGCACTACGAATTCTGCAAGACCATTTTGATGACTGGCGCTATCAATTCTGTAGAGGTGATTGAAGTATGGCACTACCAAATTGTACACAGAGATATACAAACTCAGAGATACCAATTCTACAGGCCTATTTTGTAGAATATTCTACGAAATGTGCAGAGTATTTTGTGAAGGTGCTACAAAAGCTCACTACCCAATGCACTACTAAATGACGCTAACAACTAGTACTTGGAATCAAGGGTTTCAAGTGATCACTCTTGTGGGTGGCTGATGATGTGGAGAATGGTTAATACCATAGGTGGCAACATGATGACAACTTACAACCTCTGCAGGACACTTGGCATGGAAAGGGATGTGCATCAATGAAGAAAATGTCAATTAAGATTTTGTTGCATTAGGTGCCAAAATATCTCCTTTTTTGTAGAATAGTTGTTAGCACAGCTGTTAGTTTGAATAATTGATTTAGAGAATCCTATGGGAGGAAGGCCATCTCGCACCTCTAGTTAGGGCCTTCCCTTTTTGTTATAAATAGACATTCCAAATGCTTTAGTGGGTTAAAATGGTTGAGCTAGGATCCCTTATTGCAATATTTTGATGAAGCATATTGATTCTCTGGTTATGTACTTGACTTGAGACATTTTTTATTAATATAAGTCAGTTTCTCTTATTCCATCTTATTGCCTCTTATACTAAAATGTTCATTATTGAATGATTCACATGATATTTTTATAGTTGTATTATGATGAATGTTTGATTATAGTACTGATATGATGTTCTTCAGTGTTCTCTAAACTTTGAATTCAAGAAGATCTTGTGTCTGAGTTTTTCTTCCTTAGGCTGCTTGAAGACCTAATGTCCATAGAAGACTTCTACATTTTTCTCACTAAAGTCTTCCTTCTATTCACCTTTACTCCCACTCACTGACTAAAGTTGATCAAGACATCAATCGCACATAGATGCTAGCCTAGATTTCTGAGTTAGAACATTATTATCTTGAGTCTTATCCATTTGACCTATTAAAAAATCATTTACATTTACATAAAATATGATGGGTACTGGTCTTATTCTTTCTGCAATCTGAGGGTGATTACTAGTGCTAACATTCTTGGCATCATTGTCAGGGAACAAATTGAAGACATTTCCCTGGGATTGAATGAAAAATCTTAGTGATTTTGAAGGTGCATTAGAACTCAGTGCATTGAAGATTGTAGATTTTCACCTGGTCACTCCATTGTTTCAGCTATGGCTCCTAAAGGCAGATACACAAGGTCAAATCCACAACTACCTTTGGTTCCACCTGAAGCTGACCCAAAGAAGATAATCAAGAAGGGAAAAGCTTCTTAAGAAAGTTTTTATACTGTTGTATCAAGTACTTCTGGTCAGTTGCATGATTCCATTCTTAAAACAGCAGTTGTTATATCAAGTAATCCTTCTTTACCCTCTGCCGAAGTTTCTAAGAATTTGGATTTTGAAAATTTTCCTGTTGAATACTCCTCTTTTGACCCAGAATTGAAAGAAGAAAATTTTGAAATCCTTGCCTCTCCTGATATTGTGAAGTGGTTGAGACTTGAGAGTCTTGAAGAATTTACTACCTTAGGCTTTCCTACCCCTCCTCCTATGAAATTTTTTGCCGCCAAAGAGGAGGAAACCTCATCTCCCTTGTAGCCTATACCATCTTCTTCCAAGACTCAACCTTCTATTGTGAAAATTGAAATCCCTCTTTCCTACATTCCTTTATCTCCTAAGATGCACATAGTCAAATATCCTTCTCCTCCTTGTTCTCCTAGAGTTCAAAATCTAATGGCAGGTGTTAACCCTCCTATAAATAAAATGGATGCCATAGTGGCTGCTAGGTATGCCCCTCTTATCTTATCTAAGCCTATGAATGCTCTCCCTACTGGAGATTAATTAAAATGCATGCCCAAATTCATAGGAGAAGAAGACATTACTGTTGAAGAACACTTTGTTTCCTTCTATAGTTATGCAGACAATCTGAACATTGAGAATGAGGATGTGTGGATGACAGTCTTTGTCCAAAGCCTTGATGGTGAGGCTAGGAAATGGTTTAGGGGTTTCACTCTTGGATCCATTGCTGGGATTGAAGCTTTACATGATGCTTTCTTGAGACAGTGGGAGGATAAAAAACATTTTTTGTATTATATCACAGAATTTGGATCCCTAAAGAGGAAAGAGGGAGAATCTGTCTCTGACTTCTCTAAAATATTCAACAAAATGTATAATAAGATCCCTGCTGAGATAAATCCTAGAGAAACCTCTATCAAGATCACCTATGCCAATGCTTTTTACCTTGATTTTTGCCTTCTACTGAGAGAAATAAGATGTGCCTCCTTAGCTCATATGAAAGATGAAACCTTGGAGGTAGAATCTAACATAGTGGCATCTGACAAACTTAGGGGAAAATATGATAGGGACAAGAGAAAAAATAGAGCTAAAGACTCAAACTAGGATTCCTCTATTATCCATCCTCAAGTTGATGAACTTACCAAATTAGTAAAATCTATTTCTGTTGAGATGGAGAAGTTAAATCTTGAAGGAAAATAGACCTATAGAAATACATAGAATATTGATAACAGAGTTAACTTCATAAGACTAAATAATGCTCCTCAGATCCTTCCAAGATATCCAAGAACTAGAGATAGGGATGATAAAAAATTCCAAACCCCTTTACAAAAATACCTTATTGCTGATGAAGAAGGAGAGGATGAGTAAAATGATGCTGATATCCATTGCGTAGGTGACACCTCTTCATCCCCCCACTTGACCCAATCTGCATATGAGGAATCCCTGATGGATAATCAAATAAATGAATTGAGTAAGGGAGAGAAGGAAAAATAAAATCCTAATAGATATAATCTGATATCCAAAATAAAGAGCAAAAGACTGATGCTTCTGATCATCCTACAAAAATAGAAATTTCTACCAAGGTTGTAGCAGTTGGCAGCAAAGAAAATGATGCACAAAGTCCCCAAGTTTTGGTTAATAATCCTACCCCAGAAATCAGACAGATTCTAAAATCTCCTCCTTCATCTTTGAAAGTGAGATTCAAAAAATCAAAATCCCTGTACCCTTTTTGGAGTTGCTAAAAAATGAAGAGTTTAAAAAATATCTTTCCAAAATGTTGCAGCCCGAACCCTCCTCAAATTTCACTAATTCAGTCAACCTTCAAGATGAAAATCCAACAGACATATTAATACATTTGATATAAGATAGATATGATTCATCTCCTCCCTTCTATACATCACTAAACATCCATGATAAGGTGTTGCATAACTGCTTGATGGACTCAAGGGCATCTCACAACCTCATGCCAAAAACAATCATGGATGAAATTGGATTAGAAATCACAAAAACTTACCATGACTTATATTTTTTTGACTCTAGGAAAGTGAAGTGTCTTTGGGTCATCAAATATATGTTTGTGACCTTGTTTTAGTTGCCCATGAAAAGTGTGGTCATGGTATTGTGGTGGTTGATGTCCCCCCAAAGTTTGGTATGTTCTTGTTAAGATCTTGGATAAAAGGACTTGGGGGAACCTTGCATATGGACCTCACATATGCTACCATTCTTGTGTTTGGGGGGGAGCATAGAAGACTTTACAGGGAAGCTCAGTTGGCCTACATTATTAGTGATGAAGAAAACCCCACCAACCATCCTATTTTTTCACTTGATACTGATTTGGGATCCAGTATATTGCAGCTCAATGATACTCCTAAACCTCCTCCTGAAATAAAAAAAAATAGTCCATTACATTTTGTGAATATTCTCCTCCTACTACCTATGTTTGGAATATTTTTTTTGATTGAGCCTCTTCTAAGGAAGGTGTTGGTGATGGAGTAGTCTTTGTTTCACCTACTCAAGAGACCATATATTTGACCTACAAGATGGAATTTGAAACTACCAACAATGTGGCAGAGTATGAATCTTCTTTTTTGGATTTGAGGGCTGCAAAAGACATGGGGATTGAAGAACTATCAGTGTTTGGGGATGTTGAATTAATTTTCCATCAAATAAAAAATCTATATCAAGCTAAGCACCCTAGGCTAAGGACTTATAGAAATGAAGTTTGGGATCTTGTTGACAGTTTCTTCTTAACTTTCAATATCTCATTTATGCCAAGAGAGGAGAACACCATGGATGATTCTTTGGTTGTTTCAGCAAGTAATTTCAGAGTCCACATTGCACCCAAACTCAAGTATGATGTAGAAGTTAAATATAGACCCTCTATACCGGACAATGTCAAACATTAGAAGGTGTTTAAGAATGATATTGAGATCAAAATATTTCTTGATACTGTTTATGAGTTTTATGCATTACATATTGATGAAGATCATGATTCTGAAAATAACCCTCATGTTGATGTTTTTCTAAATAAAATTTCTAATCATCATATTGTTCAGTTGCCTAGTAACCATATTCCAAAATGACTAGTTCCTTTGGAAAGATTGTTCGATAGGAATGATGTGGCTATAAAGGTTAAAGGCTCAACTGATGATGTTGATGTAACTGAATGCAATGTGGGTACAAATGATGTAGGAGAACCATCTCATGTCATCCAATCATCCATCCAGCCACGTCAAGCACATGAATTCAAAGCTGAAGAGAGGCATAGCCCTCGTTTTTTATTTGAATGAATGTAATTAAATGTTTAAGTTGTTGATATGGGAAGTCGTGCTTTGCGCAGGCATAGAAGTAAATAGGATTTTAAATGTTTGTAAGGTTGAGATCTAGATCCAGATGGTGGACTAGACAACCATTCAATGTAATTGAATAGGGTAGGTAGATTGGAGGGAAGAGCTTGAGGAGCCCCTCAAGGTAAAAGATTGAATGGGTATCATTTTGTAATAGTTGAGTTGAGTGTGCATAGAAAAGAGAAGAGAAGAGTCGAGACCTTGTCATAGTCCATGCTCATAACACCTTTGTAAAGAGGCATTTCTGTGTTATGTGGATGTTTTCATTGTGTTCCTTTATGCTGTAGATGTATGTTAGACATTTGCAAATTTGTTGGGTTTCAGGCTTGAGAGGTATTTGAGGCTTCACACTAGGAGGGTGTGACAGAACACTACGGGTTCTGATAGCCATGCACAGAGGGTACATTTCTGAACTCTGCGGAGTTAGACAGAGGCATGCCAAGTGGGAACAGAAGCTGAAATCAACAATTCAGGAGAAAGACCTCAAGGTTATTGAATACCTTGGAGGCAAGGTTGTGTATGAGAAAACACAGTTACAGACAAAATATCTGAGGAGTTCAGTGAAGCTCTACCAGGAGGGCATTGATCAGGTGAAAGGAGTGCACAGAGGATAGAGGAACTCTGCTGTGATTTCAAGAAGAACCAGAATCACTAAGGATTCTGAGAGCTCTTCCAGCTGGGCATTGATCAGGCACATAGGGTGCATAGGAGAGGACAGAACTGTTGGATGTTCTATGATAAGACACTCTGCTAGCAGGGCATTGAGTAGGTGTGCAGATAGGCACAGGAGAAAAGAACTCTTCGAGTTCTGAATTTGAAGAAGAGTCCAATAAGAGGGATCTTCACAGGGTTACTGAACACCCTGAAATACTCAGCAAGAGGTTTCTTCAGCAGACAGAGTGCTAGGAGGGCATCATATTTCTCCATCTGAGGGAGAAGGGGAAAAGGACTGAGTTCCTTAAGGTTTGAGTCTCAGAGAAGCTCAGAAGAGATAGCACTTTTGTGTGCGAAGACTCTGCAAGGAGAGCAGAAGGCAGAATCCCTTGAGGATTCGAAGGACAAGCTCAGGAGGAGGAGTGCTTTCAGCGCACAGAGCATAGCTGCAAGGAGTGCAGAAGCCGCAGAATTCTTTGGGAGAGTTAAGATTCTCTAAAGCTCAGGAGGGACAGTGTTCACACATGCGCAGATGAGGATTCCAGTCGTGGATCTCGCAGGGAAAAGAATTCAAGGTCGAGGCCTTTGGATACTTGGAATTCTTCCAAGTGCAGAAAGAAAGCGCTAAAGCTTAGGAGGAGCACAGCAGCCATCAGATTAGGATGAGGAAAAGATATCTGGACCGTTGGATTTCAATGTCCAGGGAGTAGCGGGAGAGCACACACAACAGGAGCAGTTGTGAGCCGTTGGATCTCACATGGATCACTGATAGCCATCGGATTGATCGGAAGCTGCATGGGGTTTAATCCTTAAACACATGGAGCAGAGGAGAAAAAGTCCTAGAAGGCGTTGGCGTATCGGGATTTTAGCATTTGGGATATCGGAGGTCCTGAGGACAAGCAGTGGAGACACTCCATATCGAAAGTTACGAAATAGGGAAATAGATCTGGTTCGTCCGTTCGTTGAGACACGTGGCGGGGATCAAGGGACCCATCAGTATTTCAGCTACCAGGGTTTCAAGTTAACAAGATCATGTCACAGGGGGTCGCGAGTAGCGAAGTCCTAAGAATAATCTGAGCCGTCTGTTGGAAAGGGCATGTGTCATGAGATCACCCACATCGGGGATTCGGACATCGGAGAACAAAGGAGGAAGTCTCTTAACTTCGCGAGTGGCAAAGTGGCGAGAAGATTGGGACCATCCATCTGAAGTGGACAGGTGTCAGAGATCTAAGGATCTCGTGAACTCGGAGGTTTACAAGGTGAGAGCCCAGGATTTGGGTGCTCAAAGTCACAAGAACTGAAGTCGCGAGACGATCGTAGTCATTCATTTAGGAGGACAGGTGGCAGAGATTTGAGGATCTTGCGAACTCATAGGTTCGCAGGGGGAGAGCCCAAGCATTGGGTGCTCCAAGTCGTGAGGTCATGAGGAGCGAGGATAAAAGATAGTTGTTGGATCCAGAAGAACGGGAGGACCATTGGATCAGAAATCCATCTCATTTTGACGTTTCGGGGGTTCAGAGGATGAGAGGACCTCGTCTCGTCATCAAAAGTCCTGAATTCGTGAGTGGTGATAAGGATTATTGAGGATTTCAGGATCTTGGCACTTGGGTGTCGGGGATACGAAGGAAGCATCACTTGAGGAGAGAAATAGCAAAGTGCCAAATGTAGGCATGAGAGACACATGGCAGAATCATGAGGTGGACCCATGGAATGGATAGGGGGACACACGTCGTCTGAGAAAAGGGATTCAACACTCCATTGACTTCTCGCATATCAGGAATTCATGAGACAAGAGCCGGGAGTTCGACTATGAAACTCACGAAGGGGTGAAAGGAGAGAAGTGCTAGTGTTAAGCCTAGCCGATGGTCACACACAAGAGGCGCTGACAAGGAAAGGGGCTACAATCATTTTGCGATCTCGAGTATCGCAGGATTGAGAAGGAAGAATCAGGAATCACAATTCACGAACTCACGAGTGGCGAGTTACGAGAAAGGACCTTGGGTTAGTCCCATGTTCATAGCACTGTGGTCGCTTGGGAAGATAGGACCTCGCACCTAGTGTTGTTGGCAGAGGGGAGTTTCGAAAGGACCTGTGGATCGATTTTTAATAGATATTCTAGCAGGGAATCGAAAGAGCCACTTCAGCTCAGGGAGATAGATGAACAATCCTTAAAGACCAGGAGGTCAGCGTAGAGACTCTGTTGAGGCAGAGAGGTGGCATCTGCATTAGTGTGGTATCAGAGCTTGACTTCACTTGTATATTTCAGGTGAAGCAGGGAAAAGGAAGACAAGGTTGTTGAAGACTCAGTGGTGATTGTTCATGGGCAGGAAACAATCGAGAAGACAGTCAACGGGACTGTAGGAAGAGGTTGAAGCACTCACGTTTGTAGGAGTGAGCAACAGATTTTCCAGGAGGGCAGACACAGATAGAAACATGGCTATTGAAGGTCATAGGTATGATGGAAGGAAGAACCGAGAGTTGGTGAGTAAAGAAGATATAGATGAAGATCTCATTGATATAAGGAAAGAAATAGAAAATCTTACATTACGGATGCAGCAGAACGCAAGGATGCATGAGCTTGCATTGTGAATGCAACAGAAATCCAAGCCAAGATGGGTATATGAATGGCCCATGAGGAAGCCGAAGGTAAATTGGCCAGTCAAAGAGCTGATGGTCATGAGACAACGTAGACTGTTGAGAGGATGGTTGAGGTATGCGGGAAGCCTGAATGGCCAAGAAGAAAATGAAATTCAGATATGTGAACCGGAGATTGGGAGAGATCTTAGTGAAATGGGATCAGCCGAAGATCTCAAACATTGCCAGGAGGGTAGAGAGGAAATTCCAAATTTCCAGGTGGGAAAGGAGTTGAGATCAGCTGAAGATATCACGAACTGTCAAGAGGACAGCCAAGGAATTTCACATTGCCAGCTGGGAAATGAAATGAGGTCGTTGCGGGATCTCGAAGACTGCCATAAGGGCAGTGGAAGTATCTCAAATTGCCAGGTGGGTAGAGATAAGAATACGAGACTGTCTAAAGGTCTCATGGACTCGGACATGAGTTCAATTCAGCAAGGGGTGTTGATGAAGGTGGGATCATTTGATCTCATAGTCTGCCAGGGAAGCGGCAGGAACATCCCAATTTTCCAAGTGAGCAGGGATAAGCAGTTGAGGCTATTTGAGAGTCTCATAAACTCAGGGGCGAGTTTGAATCAGCCCGAGGAGTTGACAGAGCAGGTGAGCTCAGAGATGGATTTGGATCAACAGGTATAGCTAACAAAGGAGTAAGATCTGGGGAATATTCTGATGATTGGAGAAATTTAGATATTCTTGCAACATAGCCTAGAGGAGGCCAAAGTCTATGTTGCAGATGAGGCAGCAACAACAGAAGTAGGACAACTAGCTGAGACTGTTAGGGAAAAAGAATTGGAGAAGATATCTAAAGCTGCCCAAGTAGAAAAGGAGAATGATCATTCTGAGGAATGGCTCAACATATTCAACCAGGAAGCTGAGGAAGTTGTAGCACTGAAGCTGACAGTAGAAGAAGAAGATGAGCATTCTAAGGAGTGGCTCAAAATTTTCAGCCAGGAAGCTGAAAGGATTGCAACATGGGAGTTTGTAGAAGGAGAAGAAGAAGAGGTAGATAGCATTAGCTTTGTTGATCTGTATGAATACATTGAAGCCATGGAGAGAAGGGTGATAGTGCAGGGCATGCACATCCAATAGGTGAAGTTGGAAAATGAAGAAGAAAGCATGGGAGATCATATTAATCTACCCAATTGTAGAATTTTTTTTTAGCGGAGGAGACTGCATGAACAGGGCCAGCCACTGGAGTAGTTGGACGAAGTGATCGAGATGATCAGGAAGCTAATGATCAGGTCAAAAAAAACTATCAGGGAGGAGAAGTTGAGCAGAAAGGAAGCAACAACAGCAGCAGTAGTGCAGAAACAATAGCAACAACAAGGGAATGGAGTGAAGAGATAGCTCCAGACATTTGTTTGGGATCCAGGAGGATTTCCCCAGCTGAGAGGGGAAGCTCATGAGTAGGAGCTCATGAATTTTATAGCTGAGGAGTATGATGTAGGAGCATCATCTCACGTCAGCCAGCCAACTAGCCAGCCACGTCAAGCGCATGCATTCAAAGCTGAAGAGAGGTGTAGCCCTCATTTTTTATTCGAATGAATGTAATTAAATGTTTAAGTAGTTGAGCTGGGAAGTCGTCATTTACACAAGCATAGAAGTAAATAGGCTTTTAAATGTTTGTAAGGCTGAGATCTAGATCCATATGGAAGACTAGACAACCATTCAATGTAATTGAATAGGGTAGGTAGATTGGAGGGAAGAGCTCGAGGAGACCCTCAAGGTAAAATATCGAATGGGTCTCATTTTGTAATAGTTGAGTTGAGTGTGCATAGAAAAGAGAAGAGAAGAGCCGAGACCTTGTCATAGTCTGCGCTCAGAACACCTTTGTAAAGAGGAATTTTTATTAATACAAACCAGAAGCAGTTTTTCCTGCATGTACTTCTGTGTTATGTGGATGTTTTCATTGTGTTCCTTTATGTTGTAGATGTATGTTAGACATTTGTAGATTTGTTGGGTTTCAGGCTTGAGAGGTCTTTGAGGCTTCACACCAGGAGGGTGTGACAGAACACTGTGGGTTCTGATACCCGTGCATAGAGGGTGCATTTATGAACTCTGCGAAGTCAAACAGAGGCATGCCAGGTGGGCACAGAAGCTGAAATCAACAATTCGGGAGAAAGACCTCAAGGTTATTGAATACCTTGGAGGCAAGGTTGTGTATGAGAAAACACAATTGCAGAAAGAATCTTTGAGGAGTTCTGTGAAGCTCCACCAGGAGGGCATTGAGCAGGTGCAAGGAGTGCATAGAGGATAGAGGAACTCTGTTGTGAGTTCAAGAAGAACCAGAATCGGTAAGGATTCTGAGAACTCTATCAGGTGGGCATTGAGCAGGTGCATAAGGTGCATAGGAGAGGACATAACTGTTGGATGTTCTGTGAGAAGACACTCTACCAGGAGGGCATTGAGTAGGTGTGTAGATAGGCACAAGAGAAAATAAATCTTCAAGTTCTGAATTTGAAGAAGAGTCCAAGAAGAGGGATCTTCACAGGGTTATTAAACACCCTGAAATACTCAACAAGAGGTTGCTTGAGCAGACAGAGTGCTAGGAGGGCATCATATTTCTCCATATGAGGGAGAAGGGGAAAAGGACTGATTTCCTTAAGGTATAAGTCTTAGAGAAGCTCAGAAGAGATAGCACTTTTATGTGCGGAGACTCTGCAAGGAGAGAAGAAGGAAGAATCCCTTGAGGATTGGAAGGACAAGCTCAGGAGGAGTAGTGCTTTCAGTGCACAGAGTAAGGAGTGAAGAAGCCGCAGGACTCTTTGGGAGAGTTCAGAGTCTCTAAAGCTCAGGAGGGACAACGTTCATACACGTGAAAGCGAGGATTCTAGTCGTGGATCTCGGAGGGAAAGGAATTCAAGGTCGAGGCCTTTGGATACTTGGAATTCTTCCAAGTGCAGAAAGAAAGCACTAAAGATCAGGAGGAGCACAACAGCTACCAGATTAGGCTGAGGAAAAGAGATCTGGACCGTTGGATTTCAAGGTCCAGGGAGCAGTGGGAGAGCACGCACAGCAAGAGCAGTTGTGAGCTGTTGGATCTCACATAGATCACCGTAGCCATCGGATTGATTGGAAGCTACATGAGGTTTAATCCTTAAACGTGCGGAGCATAGGATAAAAAGTCCCGGAATGCATTGGCGTATTGGGATTTCAGCATTCGGGATATCGGAGGTCCTGAGGACGAGCAGTCGGGACATTCCACATCAAAAGTTCCAAAATAGTGAAATAGATCTGGGAAGTTCGTTCATTGAGACACGTGGCAGGGATCAAGGGACCCATGGGTATTTCGGCTACCGGGGTTTCAATTTGACAAGATCATGTCATTGGGGGTCGTGAGTAGCGAAGTCCCGAGAAGAATCTTAGTCATCCATTGGAGAGGGCATGTGTCACGAGATCACCCACATCGGGGATTTGGACATCGGAGACCAAAAGGGGAAGTCTCTTAACTTCACGAGTGGCGAAGTGGTGAGAAGATCGGGACCGTCCATCTGAAGAGGACAGGTGTCAGATATCTAAGGATCTCATGAACTAGGAGGTTCGCAAGGTGGAGCCCAGGATTTGGGTGCTCGAAGTCACGAGAAGCAAAGTCATGAGACGATCGTAGCCATTCATTTAGGAGGACAGGTGGCGGAGATCTGAGGATCTCATGAACTCGGAGGCTTACAGGGTGTGAGCCCAAGCATTAGGTGCTCCAAGTCGGGAAGTCGCGAGGAGCGAGGAGCAAAGATAGTTGTTGGATCCAGAAGAACGGGAGGACCGTTGGATCAGAGCCCCATCGCATTTCGGTGTTTGGGGGGTTCGGAGGTTGAGAGGACCTGGTCTCATCATCAAAAGTCCTGAAGTCACGAGTGGTGATAAGGAGTATTGAGGATTTCGGGATCTCGACACTCAAGAGTTAGGGATACAAAGGAAGCATCGCTTGAGGAGTGAAATAGCGAAGTGCCGAAGGAAGGCATGAGAGACACATGGAAGAATCGCAAGGTGGGTCGTGCAATGGACAAGCAGACATGCGTCATCTGAGAAGAGGGAGTCAACACTCCATTGACTTCTCACATATCAGGAATTTGTGAGGCAAGAGTCAGGAGTTCGACTACGAAACTCACGAAGGGGCGAAACATGAGAAGTGCTAGTGTTAAGCCTAGCTGGTGGTCACGTGCAGGAGGCACTGACAAGGAAAGGGCCTACAATCATTTCATGATCTTGAGTATCGTGAGATTGAGAATGAAGAGTCGAGAGTCACAACTCACAAACTCGCGAGTGGCAAGTTACAACAAAGGACCTTGGGTTAGGCCCTTGGTCATAGCGATGTGGTCGCTTGGGAAGATAGGAGCTCGCGCCTAGTGCTGTTGGCACAGGGGAGTTCCGAAAGGACCTGTGGATCAGGTTTTAACAGAGATTCCAGTAGGCAATTGAAAGAGCCACTTCAGCTCAGGGAGATAGATGAACGATCCTTAAAGACCGGGAGGTCAGTGCAGAGACTCTGTCGAGGCAGAGAGGTGGCGTCTGCGTCAGTGAAAGAAGGATCCAAAATATGTCGAGTTGTCTAGCAGCTTGTCAAGGGAACAAAGGGTTAAATATGTTGAGCTGTTAAAAGAGTTTGTTGATTTGTTTTCCTAGACATATGAATATATCAGAACATATGACACAAACATCATAGAACATAAGATCCCTTTGGAGGAAGAGACCAAGCCATTTAGGTAGAAGCTGAGACAAATAAATCCTATGCTCCTGCCTATTATGGAAAAAGAGGTAAAAAATATTTTGAATGCCAATATTATCATTCCTTTAAGATATTCTAAATGGGTGGCCAACTTGGTCCCAGTGAGAAAGAAGAATGGATAAATGATACTTTGTGTTGATTTTAGAAATTTGAATAGAAGCTCAAAGAAAGATAATTACCCCTTACCAAAGATGGAGCACATATTACAGAGGGTGACAGGTGCATCTAGGATGTCTATGATTGATGGATTTTCTGGATACAATCATATCTCTATATTCCCTGAATATAGAGAGAAGACAACCTTCACTACTCCTTGGGGTACATTCATGTATGCCAAAATGCCCTTTGGATTGATGAACGCAGGGGTGACCTTTCAGTGAGCCATGGACATTGCCTTTATTGGGGAGAAGGACAATTTTGTAGTCATTTATTTGGATGACATAACAATGTTCTCACAATCTAATAAAGAGCATTATCATCATTTGAAAAAGGTCTTCTTGAAATGCAAAAAATTTGGTCTCTCTTTAAATCCAAAAAATTCATTGTTTTCCATGAAGGAGGGGAAATTATTCGGGCACATTGTATAAGCTGAAGGGGTAAGGATTGATTCAATCAGAGTAGAAGCTATCTAGACCTTGTATCTCCCTAGATCCAAGAAAGAAGTTCAGTCTTTCTTGGGGAAAATTAATTTGTTGAGAAGGTTTGTTTCAAATTGTGTTGAATTGGTGTTATCACTGAAATTTCGTCCGCACAGGGCGACAAGAACTCCGCATCATCAGTACAGAAAAACAGTCATTCATGGCACAAGGATTAACTCCATAGCACAACAAAAGGGCCAAAACTATACAAAATTGGCTAAAAAATTAAAAAGCGCAGCATACCCACTAAAAATGAGCGCGCGCGCGCAATACCTTCGTATATTGGGCGCATATGCGCGGCTGTGGGGTGCCAAACCCGCACGCC